>PVKA01010529.1:0-64113 GCA_004027165.1 Ctenomys sociabilis
AAAAAAAAAAAAAAAAAGATTCAAGAACACCTATATATTAGTTTCCTACCCCTTTTCACAGGCAAATAAAGGTCAATCTAAATTTGGTGTGGTATTAAAGGACTTGAATTCAGTTCTGCTTTAATTCAATGCATGACATTCTCTATATTTTACTGAATGTTCTTATATTATTAAAAGAAAATAATCAATATAAGAACATTCAAAATAAATGTTTTATTATTCCTACCTACATAAACACACGTACATGGGGGTATATACAGATATCTGTTGCCTTGATACTAGCTTGCTGGAGAATATATAGAAAGATTTTATTATGGTTGTTGTATATCTTGGTATATTTTGTGCTGCTATAACAGAATATGTGACATTTGAATATTTATAAAGAACAAACTTATTCTCACAATACTGCAGGCTAATGTCTAAAATCAAGGCACTCAGAGATTAAGACTCAAATTTCCTGCTTCTAAAAATGGCAACTGAAACACTATGTTCTTTAGAAAAAGAGAACACTGTCTACACAGAGCATAAAGGGTGGAAGAAGAAGAGATCACTATCAAAATTCCTTTAATAGTACCTATATTAATCTACTTAAGAGAAGGTCTTATGACACAATTCCCATCAAACCTGTTTCTCACCACTGTTATATTTAAATTATCAGCTCTGTGGATTTGGGGAACATGTCCAAACCTCAGCATGCTAATTGACATTTAGAAACTTTGATAAGTCAGAGAAGTAACATGGTATGATCAGCTTTTAGGCAAGCCTAAACTATAATCTAATATATAATTTTCTTCCAGATTCTGTAATGAATGTAAGTGCAAGACTTGAATGAAAGGAACAGGTTGGAGAGGACCATGTGGCAATCTAAGGTCTCCACTATGCTACTTTCAGCCATAGCTAGTTGTTGCCAGATACTATTAGAACATTCCTTTTCCTATTGCTATATTGGATATGTACTGATGATTTATTTATTTATACTTTAGAAGAAGGTCCACTGGGATTTCAGGTTCTCACTATTAGATGGGACTTTCACCATTAGATGGGACTCATAGTGATCCGCCTGTTTACAGCCTCCCAAGAGCTGAGATTACAGGGGCAGGCCATCACACCCAGTCTCAATTGTTGTCTCAGAGCATCTGAGGGGCAGGGCCAGCATGGCAGGTCTAAGGATTGAACTCCCAGCCTCTGTGCCTGCTTGCAGGCACTTTAATCCTCTGAACTATCAGGCCAGCCCTCTAGGCTGATTTTATAAAGCTTTAATCATTCTTAAAAACATCATAAATACATAATTTCTTCAGATTATTCTCATTCCTAGACATTTGTGAAAGAAGAGAAATTCTAAAATGCTATCTAGAAATAGATCCATAATTTCAATGTCATCAGCACTGGAGATGACCCAATACAAGGAAACCTAACGTAGCTTCAAAGATGATTGCACGAAGATTTAGTATTTGGTTCACCTGTCTGTTTGTGGTCTTTGAAGGTTTCCTCTCTCTTCTTCATTTTTTTTAAATTGTTGAATTAGAGAAATACACTACACTATGGTTTGTGTTTTCATTTTGAGGTAAATTTTTCCTGAATTGCTAAATAACCCAAAGTGCTTTGAAAGTGCAATTCTCCTGTCTCAGCTTCCCAGAAAGGTGGGACTAGAGGCCTGCATCACCATTCCAAGTTAACTTTTCACTCATAAATCAGTTCTGAAATAAATCTGATGCCATTTGGGCACCAGATTTGATTTGGGTAGGGCTTCTTTTTATCATATCAATGTTAATGACATTGTCATTTTTGTTCATATCAATGTGAATACAATGTGGAACTATATTTTCAATTATAATTCCATTTCATACCCAAATGTATAGCTAGTTACAAAAAGGGAAATAATGAAACATACAAGTTTTAAAAATCTTCCCCAAATATTTACTCATCAGCCAAAGAAGGAGGCTTCATTTTAGTACAATTTTAGTACATGAAGTTTCCATTCACCTTGAAAACAGATACATGTACATGACACACCTTGATTCTTTTCTAATCCATTTCTGTTTCCTACCTACTTCAGTCCCTCCATCTCCTTTCCTCATTTTAATTCTTATTGTTATTATTATTAGTTCATATTTATAACATGTAGTATTTACTTTCATTGTGGATATTTGGAAATGGGATTTTTAGTTTTCTTTTTTATTTTATTGAGAGACAAATAGCAATGAGACAATTTAAAAACTGATTAATAGGACAATTTCATAATTAATGCATTGTACATGTTTATCTTTCATGGTTATCCATAGTGCAAGAAGCAGACAGGATATCCTGTCCAAACACTATTAGTACAAATCTTTCTTCTCACTGAATTAAGCGAAAGTAGTTGTATATCTATCCTAACTATTCTGTGTATACAAATACAAAATAGTCCTTCCTTTTAGCCTGTTTGTTTGTTTGTTTAGTCCTGTAAATACTATAGGTCTATGAATTCAGCCTTTTGAATCACCCTTGTAAAAGAAATTCTATAGTTAACTAAAATTAGTGCAGTCACCTGGTTGCCTGCAGATGTGAGCAACTATCTCTCCCAGCTTCCGATCCAAATCTCTGCCCTTCCCAGACAGGCTTGCTCAGTGAAAGAGCATTGAAGAGCTACAGAAACCAGATGTGTTAATTCTTATTTTTATTCCTTGATGATAGAATAAGTTTTCATGGATACTCTCTGGCACAAGTGCCACTTTTTAAAATAGAAAAGTATTGACTCTCTTACACAATGAAGAAACAACAACCAGCCTGGATAGTATACAAACTTTATAGCTCATTCAGTTCCTTTCATCTATAATAGAACACATGGCAAAAACATAGAACCACTGAAATTCCTGAATGATGACTACATTGATGACCCTTAGTAAATCTCTCTGTGCTATAAATACAGCGTAAAGATAACTATACTGTGACTTTAGTGCATTCAATTGTTGAATAAAAGCAGGATCAGGCATGAAGAGAAATGGATTTCTTGGCAGTTAAGGTCTACATTATCAAACTCAAGATTAAATGGCAATTTCTCCAGAAACCAATCACACATTAGGGAGACCATCAGCGTTGCAATTTCCTCTCTCAGGATCAGAAACAGCGCTTCCTAGGAGGTTCTAAATGATTCATTGAAAATGGAAGTTTAAAATCTCTTGAATGTTAAGCATATTGATATAGACTTGGAGGAAAACAAGATAGTTGCAAAGTTTTGATCATACATAATTGCTGATATCCAATGTTTGACTTATGAAGTAGGAATGTGAAATGAATGAATACAGTTGCTTTTATTTAAATATACCATATTCATTTCACAAGTTACTTCAATGACATAATTTGCATTTATTTCTAATTTAAAATACAAAAGGGGTATTAGTGTTCTTCTTTCACGATGAGCACAAACTTTTTCAGGGGTTTCTGAAGATACACTGCATTTAAAAGACAGACTGCATGACATATTGTTAGCTCGGTACTTTACCAGGGGAAATATAAAGAGTAAATAACAAAATGAAAATGGTAAACAGGTAACCTACATGCATCAGGCAGACTATTATTGTTTTTAATCTAGATGCCCCCTCAAAGCTTCATGCAGTCGTAGGTGGGTCTTTTCCATAGATGGCTGGATCTAGACTAAGTAATGCTGAGATTAATTCATGGTGGTGTTCTAGGCTTAAGGAACTAGAATTAGTGGTGTGAGTTCTCCTGGCCCTAAGTACCTTCAATAAGATAAAAGGGGCAGAAAGATCTGTTGTTCCTCGTTTGCTTGCCTTTGTTGTCTTTTGCTTGCTATGAACTGGTTCTAGTCTGTGATACCCATCAGCCAACTATGTACTGAAACATCTATAAACTGTGAGCTAAGTAGACCTTTCTCCCTTTAACTTTGAGTGTTGGGAATTTTGTCTTAACAACAAGAGAAAAGTAACTAAGACAGAATTTGGTGTGAAAACAGAGGGGTCACTGCTGTGACTATACTGGACCACATGGTTCAGGAGCCTCGGGGATTCTCTTGTTGGTAGCGCATGGGAAGGTTTACAAATGTGTGACAAAAATGTGGAGCTGGATCACTTTTGACTGTACTTGATGGGAGAGTCTGGTCAGAGTACAGGAAGTCAGAAGTCTGATCAAAATCTTGCAAGTAAAGACCACACTCAGGAGGTTTCTTCTGGGAAGAAGGATTTAATTTGCCTGCTGGACTGGAGATAGTGTGACTTATTGCTTGGCAGAAGGTTTATCTACATTTTGTTCATGTTCACTGCCTTTGCCTGAGACTAAGATTAAGGGCAATTTACTAATTAATCTTGCACGAGAAATTCAAGGCACTCTAATGTTGATGTCATGACATGGATACTGTTGTACATTTCTAGCCAGATCCATGTTGAGATTCAAGAATAAAGAGCCCAACTGAATGATTTTAAATGGTGTGTTTGACCAGAAAAGAAGCTCCAATAAAGCTGAGGACTGAAAAATTAGAACATAGAAGAATGGGCTTGTTGAGAAGGAACAAGAGAAGAGAAAAGATGGCCTAAGGGCATCAGACAAAAAAGCAGAACACCACCCTGTGCCACCCCAAAATTGCAAAAGTAAAAGATTTTGCTCAAAGAGGAGAGCTCCAGAGCACCATGTTTCAGAATGGTAGTGGCTTAGGGAAATTGTTCTTTGGGATTTTTGTTCATAGGTACTGGACTCCTGCAGCCAGGAGAAAAAACTGCTCTGGTTGGCAGCAGAGCTTGGTGTCAACCACATGATGCTGATTTAGTCACATAAAGAATGCAAGAGTTGTGAGATAAGGAAAGTTTCAACCTAAATTCCAGAAGAAGGTCTGGGAGACCAGGCAATATGCCCCTGAGAGTGCAGTGAAACTGAGTGTGAAGTCAAAGTTCTGGTTGAAAACCCAGAATTTTGTAAAAGCCACAAGTGAGGAGAAAAACTGCAAAGAAAAAGAAGGCCCTGCCGAAGAAATAAGCCATGAGAGTTACAACCAGAAGTTCCATAGGGGAGGAACTACCCAAGTTCTTTGGAGTTCACAACATGCCACAGATTCCTAAAGATGTTGGAAATGGAACTGTGGGATTTAATGTTTGCCCTGTTGGACTTTGGTCTTGCTTTGTTACCATTCCTTGCTATGCATCGTTTTTAACTTTTGGAATGGAAATTCCTATGTGGTGGAAGTGTTTAGATTTCCATTGAATGCTGGAAGTGTTTAGATTTCTTTTAATTTGTACAAGGGCTTGCCACTAAGAATATGCCTTAAATCTCAGAGGAGACTTGGAACTTGGACTTTTCAGCAGTGTTAAAACTGTTAGGACTTTAGCAACTCTTGGAGACTAACTAAATGCCTCTTTAATAAAGGGGTGTGCAGAAGCCTTTTCTGTGGGCAGGGAAAGAATGTATGGTTTGTGTATAGATGTCCCTGCAAAGTCTATTGCCGTTTTAGTTAGGTAGGGCTTTTTCATAGGTGACTGAAGCTGGGGTATATGAGACTGGGATTGATTCGTGGTGCACAGCTAGGCTCAAGAACATAGGCATTAACATTGTGAGTGCTACCCACCCTGACTAGCCTGGGTCAGATCAAAGGGGCCCAAAGACCTGTGGCTATCCTATGCTTGCTTGATTTTGCTGTGCTCTTCCTCCTATAAACTGGTTCTACTCTTCAGTGCCCCTCTGCATATTACCCTGTTTTGAAGTCAATTATAGACTGAAACCTCTAAACACTGTGAACTAAAAAAACCTTTATCCCTGTGGGTGTATTGCTGAGTATTTTGTCTCAGCAATAAAAGAAAAGTAACTAAGACAAAAATGTATAAAATGGGAAATTGATTAAACCATCACACTAGTGAAATTGAGTCCTTTGGCATGTTTTAAACTGTGTTTTCATTATTCAAAACTTTTATATAAATGTTTAAGAAACTGTTTCAGCTACTCATTATATTGTAGTGCAAGTTCTGCATTCATAAAGCTTTTGTATAAACTTTTCCAAATACAAGAAATTTAACTTTCATTATTAGTTTGTGAGATTTAGTTTGACATTTCTGTCAAATGTGTATAATTTGCCGTATAACAGAATTGAATTTTATCTTCAATGTTTAAACTATAAGATGTACTTTGGCTTTATTGTTAACTTTCATTTTTTATTTTTCATTTTAAGTCTGTACTGCCTTCTTTCATGATGGATTTATGATGTTTTAGAGGAAGATCATACACTTTCACAAATTTCATAGCCCAAGCAGTATTTGTGTGATGCATATTTCATTTGTCTTGTCTTTAGTTTCTCCCTTGTAACTGTGAAACATATCACAATTAACAATCCCACAGTTTGCTCAACCATGTAAATGCTTATTATTTTTGTTGATTATGTAATGCAGACTTTGTATTGTTTTGGCAAAGATAATAAGAGACTGTAAACTAAACACCAGAATAGGCCATAAAATTTTCCTGTTAAATCAAACTCCATTGCTGGACTGAGAATACATGCATAATACAGACTAGATGTATTTTGAAAATATTATAAAAATATTATGACAAAATATTATAACAATACATTTTCTTTCTTTTAATAGAAAATATGTTATGGATATATTGAATTCAACTTGCAGATGATGGATTCCTGATCAAATTTCTTTCAACAGGTACTTAGATTAACTTGTTTTGCAGGGTCAGATAATGAAGAACTGCATAGCAAGCCATACATTTTAAAACCTTATTAATTTTCATGAAGAAATTTTCACCAGTTCTCTTCAGCTGTTATTATGGAAAGAACAAAACTATTAAGAAAACTATTAAGACAAAAAATTAAAATTAAGGGAAAAATTCTGATTTAGGCCTAATTGTTTAATTTATTGACATGGTAAGAAGAGCTACAGATTGTTCTTTGTTTATTTTATTTTTTTTTTTACTCTATTTGGTACAGGTTCTATAGAGTCTCACTACAGAGATTGGACTTGTAGTGATCCTCTTGTTTTCAGCCTCCCAACCAATGGGATTACAGGCTCGCACCACCAGCCCCAGTCTCAGTCCTCCTCTCAGATTACCCCTGGAGTGGATCCAGCACAGCACACTGGGTGTCAAACCCCAGCCTTGCACTCTACCTGAGCAGGCACTTTAGTCTGCTGAGCTATCGGGCCTGCACTTGGTAACTCTTTCTTAACCACTCACAAATTTAATCATCATTGTTGAACAGTTACATTCCTTGTTTCTATTGGCAAATTGAGATAGATTTTTTTTGGGTTAAATTTTCTCATTTGATAAATTCTAATAATTTTGATAATTTCTAACTGTTGCTTTCCTTTTCACCTATGTTGACCTAGACTTAGTTACTCTTAGCTTTTACACATTTGCTAGCTAAAAGACAAATTATAAAGCAGTGAGCATGGCCATGCCAGTTTCTCAAATACCATTCAGAATATTCTGACCATTTTTATTTATAAACAAAGAGTTTATTCAATACAGCTATGTGTGAATAAATCCTGTACACATACAGCACATGTTTTGATGCCTGATATTTGTGTAACTTTATTTTCAGAGCACATGAGGAAATGATATGCATGATATGATCCATAATGCATATTTTTTCTAATTGGAAATTAGTTGTCATTATTGTTTTGAACTGCCTTGTCTAGGCAGATTCACTCCACCTACTGCAAGCACTAAACATATATTTCAATTTGCTTTCGCTGTAAAAGCAACAGACTTTTATTAATTCTGAATTAACCCCCCAGCAAACAGCAAGACATAAACTGTGGTTAATGGCTGGAGAATATTAATTGCAAAGCTTTAAAATAAGTAACTTCTATTGTAACCCGGAAAACTACCCTGAAACTTGATTAAGCTATGAGAGGCACAGCTCCTTCACACACCACAGCTCCCTGACATGTCCTCATACCTTCATGCTCTTTTTATTTGTACCAATTCTACACAACTACAAGCACTTGAAAAAGCTTATCAGTCATCCATACATTACTGGAATCACAATTTCTTTACCTAAAGGGTTGCCAATCATAGAAGATGATGTCTCTGTTTAAAAAGCCAATATTATCATTAATCTACATTGCATGTCTACATTTTAAATTTTATAGTTTTTCCTTTTTTTCTAGAGATAGTTGAGAGGAAATAAAATTTCAAAATCTGCTCAATCTTTATATAACTATTGTGTAAAAACTTGATTTTACTAACACATCATAACTGGCTATAATTTTTTTACATACAGAATGCCTTTTGAAGCATTTCTGAAAGGAGAAGAAAGAAAAAAGTCTATCAATTTTGGTCTAGGAATGTCTTGTAAGGTAAAGTTACACTCAACAAATAATGAATTTAGTGTTTTCACCCTTCCTGAATCTGCAATTAAAACTTACTGGTTCAATCTGGGCATGAGATAGCTTCCTTGTAATCCCAGATACTTGGGAGGTTGAGACAAGAAGATCACAAATTTGAGCAAAGCCTGGGTAACTTAATAAGACTATCTCAAGACAAAATAAAATAATATGTGGGTCAGTGATCAGCACTCTTGAATGATATCTCCACTATTTGATAGATGGATAGATAGATAGAGATATATAGATATATAAAATTCTTATGTCATATTAATTTATATTAATGTTATTGCTCCCATGGGGCTAATGTACAAGAATGCATGTTTCTAAGATTATGTGTATGTTACCTCAAACTTTCCAGCAGAAAGGCAAAGCATATCTACCCTTGAAAAATAGCACTGAACTCCTCAAAATATATATTTAAATGGGCCTAGCATCACCCTGTGTATTAAACATCAACTAACTAGTTCTTCTCTCTGAAATGTCAATTTCCTAGACTATTTTATTTGACCATTTTGATTTTTGAATCACCCTGGTTTCAAGAAGGAATGAATAAAGTTAACTCATTTTCTCTTCAGAAAAGGATTTTTCAAATGAAATTTGGTGATTTGCCTTATGTTTAGAACAAGTAAGACTCTGTGTGTGTGTGTGTGTGTGTGTGTGAGTGTGTGTGTGTGTGTGCACTTTTTCCTTGACTTGTGTCTGAGTTACTTTTTACTTGTTGCTGGGATGAAATACCTGACACCCAAAATTAAAGAAGGAAAGGTTTATTTAACTCATAGTTAGTGGAAGTTTCAGTCTATACTTGGATGGATCCAAGGCAGGATAGCACACAGACGAGGGGAGCAGTTCATGGTGACAGAAAACAGTAAAGCACAAAGCGAGAAGCAGTAGCTGCGGTGTCTAGCCAGCCTCTATGCCTTCCATGCTGACTGCAAAGACTGGAGAAAATGAAATGGAACACTCCATCCTTCCTCAGTTATACCCTTTAAATGATGAGTCACTCTTCAGTGGAGCCTCCACTCCCAAAGGAAAGGTCTTTATACTCTACTGCATATAATTCCTGAGCCTGTTTAGCTAAGCTTTTAAATTCTCAAGTGGACACAATGTATCAACCACTGCAGCCTGTCAACACTTTTACGTTTTTATGTTCCCTTTCAAACTTAATCTTTCCATACTGAAAAGCACTCTGAAGTCTCAGTGTTGTGTATTTACTAAGCTAAATACACCCTGCCTTATACTACTTGTTGCAGAGGAATTCTCTGCTAAGCAATGTGACAGAGAATTTAACAAGATCCTGTAGTAGCATCTGATACAGTAATCAGTCTCGGCATCACAGGCAGTCATCAGCTACAAGAGAAAGAGTTGAAGACAAAACTAGGGGTAGAAAGAAGACAAATCAGACTGTATGCAAAACAGACCACTCTGTGGAATAAGGGCTTGGAGGCTTTCGTGGTGATAGACAGGTAGATAGCAGCCTGCTCACAAGATAGAGCAGTTACATGCTAGGTAAGAAGAGCAGAGCCTAAAGGAGAAAGCAGGTATTTTGTTCCATCTCTGATCTTTCCTCCCAGTGGGTACATCTTTGTGCATGACACCAGTGTACTTTATTACATGTTTTCCACCTGGAATACTCTCAGGTAGAGAAATAAGGGAGGATGTTTTTAAGTTTTGGCTGTCCTGTTGAAAGCTTTCTTCACTTCCTTAACAGGTTAGTTATAACCTATTGCCCAAATGCTTAGCTGATTCACAGTACACCTCCTGTAGTAATAGTAGGTGGCTTTCTTGGTGAGTTAGATTGTTCTCTCTTCTCTCTTTAGCCTTTTTTCATGAGTATGTGCTAATGTTAGCAAAGAGCTGCAATAATTAAATATCAATATTCATTTGTGAAACTCACTGACATGCCCTGAGTGAGCTCAAGTAATACAAAATAATTTGTGTTTAGAATGTTTACAGCCTGATCAGACTCATGAACATGGCTCAGTTTTAATCAATTATGTGTATCTGATTGATGCGTCATTTAAAACTGTCTTGTAATATAAAATGTAGAATAAATAACAACTCATACATTAGGATTTTTTTTCTAATGAAAGTAACTAGGTGAGTTTGTTGTGAACAAATGAACAATGACTGGATGGAAAGGAATATAGTAAGGAATTACATATCCAAAACCAAGTTTTTCAAACAAATGAAGTTATATGTTGTAGAAAAGACAATTGTATGAAAGTTTTAGCTTAAAAACTCACATTTTGTCATTTCTGTCCAATTGAAGGTGACACTTACTGTTGAATTTACTGACTAATACACTTGGCATACATTACATTAAAATGCAGTGTGTATCAGTGTTCTGTGAATTATTTACAAGACTAATCTAATTGGCCACTTGTGTACCAATTAAATGAACTTTGCTATTCTTGGAATGATTACAACAAATGCAGCTTTCAATATATTACTGGCTTTAATGAAGATAACAGAAGGCATCAGAAGGGTAAAACAGCAAAGTAATTAATTGATATCAGGACAATAAACTTACAGAGAGAAAACAATCAGAGATGGAACTATAACCACTTGAAAGATAAGATAGAAGGAATAAACAAGATTCTTGCATGAAGTGAAGATCACTAGAAGGAGCTAACCAGATCCCAAACGAACATCAAGGTTCTCGCTCTGGCAGACTCATATGCAAATGCTCCTTCTATGAAATAATTTTCGTCTTAAAAATTACTGCCAATTAAGTTGGATATATACAAAATCCTAAAGAAATTTCAGGAACGATAGTAAAATATTAAAATAATACATTCTAAGATGAAAAGCATAATAAGAACCCTAAGGGTTACTGCTGCCACTCAACACTGAATAGGAGGTGCTCTGGTGTTGAGTAAAAGAAAAAACTAAAACTATAAAAAAAAAAAAAATGGAATAGCCCTACTCCCAGGGCACTCTGAGACAGAGAATGAGACTGGCTGTGGTGGCTTACACCTATAATCCCAGTTCTTGGGAGGCTGAAAACAGAAGGATCACTAAGAGTCTAATCTATGTAGTGAAACCCTGTAACCCTGTACTAAATGCATATTAATAAAAAAATAGAATAAAGAAAGAGTTGGGGAAGGTAACAAGCTACAACGTAATCCATAAACTACATATATTTTTACAGAAAAATTATTAGAATACAAATCTAAGGCCACTGAAAATCAAATTATAGGAGATGAGATTAATTTTCATAAATCCGGAATTAGCATTTATATATAGTATTCAAAATTGTGCCACTTAAACCAATATAATATAACAGACTATATTGTTTTTAAAAGTGCAATAAAAGCTTATTGCTACTCACTAAAGAGAAAATAAAATCCATACAATAATATTTACACTGTTCATTTTAAAGAAAAAATTATATTTTTAACAATGTGGACACCACTTCTGGGCCCTGCCAAGTGACGTTTGGAGAGCACTCCATCCGCAGCCAGAGAGCCCTGGCTCTCTGGCAGGAAGTATACCTGCCTTCACTTCGCAGCTTTCTCTTTGTCCCATAACCATCTCCATTAATGAGAATGCTGATACTAATTCACCAGGTACCCAACCAAGCAGATTCAAGAACAAGGAAAAGAAAGTACAGAAATCAGGCAGTGGTGAACAGAAGTGAATGTGGAGCTGAGGAAAGCTAAGAAAAATGACCAGATGCTGAAAAGGAGAAATGTAAACTCATTCCTGATAACGCTATTTCAGCATTTCAGGAAAACTGCAACAACCAGAGCAATGTGAATTGGACTGTTGAGGACATTGTCAAAGGCATAACCAGTAATAATCTGGAAAGCCAGCTGCAAGTTACTCAAGCTTCTAAGAACTGCTTTCCCATAGACCTTATAACCCAGGCTGATTTGATTCCAAAGTTTGTGACTTCCTGGGTAGAACTGACTGTAGTCCCATCCAGTTTGAGTCTGCTTGGGTACTCACTAACATTACTTCTGGGTAATCAGAGCAGACAAAGGCCGTGGTGGATGGAGGGGCCATCCTGGCTCTCATTTCCCTCTTGGTGTCTTCCTATGCTCACATCAGTGAGCAACCTGTCTGGGCACTGGAAAACATTGCAGGTGATGGTTCAGTTTTCTGAAACTTAGTTGTCAAACATGGCGCAATTGACCCACTCTTGGCTCTTCTTGCAGTCCCTGATATGTCATCATTAGCAGGTGGCTACTTACACAAACTTATGTGGACCTTTTCCAACCTTTGCCTCAACAATAATCCTGTGCCTGCACTGGATGCTGTTGAGCAGATTCTCCCTACTTTCATTCATCTCCTGCATCACATTGATACTGAAGTATCAGCAGATACCTGCTGGACTATATCCTATGTCACCAATGGCCCAAATGAATGCATAGTAATGGTCATAAAAATGGGATTTGTGCCACGTCTGGTGAAGCTTCTGAGATCAGATGAATTGCCCATTATGACCACTGTACTGAGAACCATAGGGAATGTCGTCACTGGAACAGATGAACAGACTCAGATTGTGGTAGACACTGGAGCACTTGCAGTCTTTCCCAGCCTGCTCACTCACCCCAAGACAATGTCAAACATAACAGCCAGCCAGCAGGACCAGATACAACAAGTTGTGAATCATGGATTAGTTCCATTCCTCATCAGTGTTCTCTCTTATGTGGAGTTTAAGACACAAAGAAAAACTGAGTGGGCCATGACCAACTATACAAGCTGTGGGACAGTGGAACAAATTATACACCTTGATCACTATGGTATAATAGTGCCATTGATGAACCTTTTAACTCTGAAAGATACAAAACTTATTCTTGTTATTCTGTGCTATTGCAAATAGCTTTCTGGCTGCTGCAAAACTAGGTGGAACTGAAAAGCTTAGTATAATGATTGAAGAATGTGGATGTTTGGATGAGACTGAAGCTCTGCAGAACCACGAAAACGAGTCTGTGTACAAGGCCTCATTAAATTTGATTGAGAAGTATTTCTCAGTAGAAGAAGAAGACCAAAATGTTGTGCCAGACACTCTCTCTGAAGCCTGTACCTCCCAAATGCAGGACAGAGTTCCCCATACCTTTAACTTCTAGGTGTATAGCCAAAGGAGGCACCAATTTTTGCTGTGTACTTCAGTATAAGTTTGTCTTTCTCTACTAAGAACTCTTTCTACGTGTGGTTTGTCACTGTAGCACCTTTTACAACAAGACTATACTTAAACAACTCCAAATTGTCATATTGCATGAAACTTATCCTCTGAAGGTGTTTCTTATTTCTATATGGAATTTCTTATTTCATAGTGTCCTGTAAGTAAATCCACCCTATGCTTTAAAAAATGTGAATAGCTGTATATTAATGTACATATGGCAATTTCAAAGAACTATCAAATAGTGGTTTTCTTTCAAGAAAATCAAATTAAATATTAAAACTGATATAGAAAGGAAATTGCCAAGATACTTTTGCAGAAGAACAACATAAGGCATTCCTTTGAACTGAATAATTACATTAAACATTGATGATATCAGATGAAGGGTCATGTTGGTTCAAGGACTCTTTTAATTCAGCAGTAAAAGAAAACTGGAACAAAAAACAAAGTAGGAATAAATGCAAAATATGTTTGGGTTTTCTGTTTTGTTTTCTTCTAGCATCTGAAAATTGTTTTGCCCTTACTTCTTCTAGTTTTGGTAACAGGAAGTAAGCATTTGTCAGGCAAGGTGTGTGCCACCAAGCTCTATTTCATGGCCTCTCTAACTTCTCTCAGGTCACTACTTAAATGTCCCTTCTTAGTAAGGACTTTTACCCAGATACATTATTGAAGTTTCCAAAGATCTCTAAGTAACTTAGGAAGTCTGATGTATCATTTCAGGCATAAATTATGTTAACCAATAAGAGAATTGCTAAGAATTTTATTTGAAAACTAGTATGATATTTGCATAATAAAGGGGAAGTGAAGAAACCAAGCCCAGCAGGAATATTTCATCAACCTTTCCTTTAGGGGAGAGATTAGTGCACAGTAATACATTAAATTCAGGCTCTATTTCCAATGCTGCAGTTTATTCAAATCTGTTCTTTTCCTCTCCTTCATAATTTTCATTCTCATTTCTTTCTCTTTTTTTCTACATTTAGGACAGGGCCTACAGGGTCTCACTACATAGATTAGACTCATAGTGATTCTTCTGTTTTAGCCTCACGTGCTCTGCGATTACAGGTGCATGCCACCACTCCCAGTCTTAATCCCTGTGTTAAGGGATTAAGTACCTGGAGGTCAGGGCCAGCATGGGGATGGAACCCTGGCCACTGCACTCTGCCTAAGCAGGCACCTTAGTCTGCTGAGCTATCAAGCTGGCCCTTCATTCTCATTTATAAGCTTACACAAATTGTAACCCAGTGGAATTGGCTTCCTCTTCCCTTTTTACTCACCCAAATCCAGTCCATCCATCCAAGTAATTACAATTCACTTCTCTCATCTTCAGCCCTTGATTCTTTGAGTATTCACACCAAGAGACTGAAATAGTTATTTCCTCATCCTTTCTGCAGGGCTCAAGCTCTAAATTACACGCTTCATTTCCATTCCTTCCATTGTGCTGAGTCCCTGCCTTCCCATCATGTATCCTGATCTTTCCATCTGAATTTATTAAGCCTTATATTCCTACTGTTGTTTCCTGGGTTAATTAGCTTCTACCTCAGTCTCTATTTCTCCAGTTCCTCAAACTCAACCCCTCAAATTTTAGCACTTTGTTTATTCATTACTGTACTACATATGCATATGTAATTGGTACCAAGTAAAATCACTAAATGTATAAATGAGTGAATATTCTGTGTCTTAAATGGATAGGTTGGAAGTTAGGGATCAACCATATTGCTTCCTCATTTTTCTCTGCACCTAGCAGAGTATTGAGTATGTAAGAAATATTACTCAATATTATTATGGTAAATAAATATTTAGAATCTGTGTAGATGAATGAATGTGTCTCTAAACGATCATGTGTAGATAAGAAAGGCAGAAATAGACAGGAAAAATTTTTTATCCAGCTTTGAAAAAATTCATACAAATTTTTAAAATGACAAATTTTCCTCCAGTAGACTAAATGCAGCCATCTCATAATTTAACTTTCCAATTATGTTTGATATCTATTTTTAAAAGTATTTAACTTTAAAAAGTGAAGCTTCATATTTAACTTTTGAACATTGATAGACTTCATGCTTGATTTATTTCCTATGTCCTTGCCTTTGTTCAAGATGTGTATTTCAGAATAACATTTCTTAAACTTTGGAGTTTGATCTTATTTTTATTGTCTGAAAATTAAACCTCTGTAACAGCACACTATTCAAATATTTGCTCTATTTTCTAAGTAAGTGACAAAGGCATTCTGTAGCAGAAAACTATTCTCAAGATAATTGGTATAATGCAGAAAGGAAGGACATGTCACAAGTGATTTTTCAGCACTGCATTAATACTTTGTATTTCAAGAAGAGACTCACAGAGTCATCCTTTTCCTGTGTCTAGGATGAGTACATCTCTCCAAGTCTGACAGCATATGAATTCCCCTTAAGTCTGTTGCTCTACTATTGGTCAACAGATGACCGGTCCACTAGACAGCATCCCTCATATTGAAACCGAGAGTCTCCTAGCAATCTTCTTTATTTTCTTTTCTGTGTAAAAACTGAACTTAAGAATTTCAAATTCTCGACTTCCTCCTAGAAACCCAAACCTGACCAGTGAATACTCAGAACGTATCATTTGAGTACTGATGGTCCTCTGTGATTAGACAGACATAAAGAGTGTATATCATATACTAGCATAACAAGGGAGGGGGAAACTCTCTTTGTTAGAGAGTTGCTGGGTTTTTCACGATTATAATTCTCACACCTTTACACAATGTATCATAGAAGAGGTATTCACTGTACCTGTTGAATGAATGAAAGAATCTTTGAGTAATAGTAAAATATCCATGCAAATGGTCTGTGTCCAGTACTTGGTAGGAAAAGAAGATAATTAATTGCTATTAGCTGGTGAATGGCAGGTACAATTTCTGTGATAAATAAAAGCAACATGAAAACATAAGCAGTTTCTATTTTAGCATAGACTTCATATTGCTTTCTAGTTGGTTAGTCAAATGCCTTACATCTCTTTTATTAATGTCTTCTTCAATGCGTTGTGTTTTCCACATTTAATAACATCAAGACTTTCCACATTAGGGTTTACAGTTGATTTTGGCACACAGTGGACAATTCCTAAGGCAACCTATAATTCCAATCCATTAAGCTAATGCACTGCAGCTGCTGTGAGCAGCGGGAATGTCATCTTTTGATAATATCTAGAAAGACATGAAATATAAAAATAAATAAACTAAAAATAACATAGATTGCAATTTGCATTTTTTCTTTTGAAAATTAATAACAGAAAGGATCAATAAAACTTCTAGCAATATATATAAAGTGTATAAATAATGTTTTAGAAAATATTGAAAACATTTCAAGAGTAATAGATACTTGTTTGAGAAGTTTTGGTAAGTCAATATTCTTTATTTCCTTTCTTCAATTTCTATTTTTAAAATCCATTATTATTACATTTCTTGCTTAATTATTATGTCATTTATCATTATAGATTTTTTTCAAGTGGATATTATTAAACTGCATTCTTGAAGATTTCTTAATATAAACCTACCCAGAGGGGAAAGACAAATGTCATAGAAAATGAAGCATCACTGAAAAGACTGGTGTTTTCATTTTAATTTTAGGATTTGAGTTATTTTTCTGAATCACGTGAAAGTAAATATGTTTTATTAAAGCAATTTCATGAAACTAAAACTTAGGAAACTTTATGTTTTAAAACACATCTATGCATTGTAAAAGACAAAGAGAACCTAGAACACAAAATCCACCTTTTTGGAGGCACCAGGGTTGTGGAAGAGTAAGCAAGAAAGAGCCTCTCAGAGCGTTGCATCCAGATGCTGGAATGTACCAACACAAGGAAGACAAGAGGAAGGGAATCGGGTGCACTGGGCCCAGGAAGAATCTGAGGTGTGAACAGAAGCCCATAGAAAGAAGGAAGGGAGAAATTGTAATGAAGAGGAAGGAGGTAGCCTGCAGCACCTTCTCAATGAGAATAGATTCATTGAATAAGAGGAGCAACTCAAACCTGAGGATAAATGGTGACTGCTGGTAACCCCAGAGGCCTCCATGGAGAGATGAATCAGTGGAGGGAAGCAGTGCATGTGAAGGGCTACACTAGCTGGTGCTGAGTGCTGTAGACTGAGTCACACCAAGGGAGAGAGTGATTGGTCAGAAGCTATCTTAGAGAAGGCACAGCTGAGCTCCGAACTCAGAGCAACTGTTGGCTCCATCTAACAGCTACCAGCCTACAGAAGGTATTCTGATTGCTCCAGGCTATATAAGTCTAGTCTTAACAAGAAGGTGCAGGCTTTCTGACAGTATCCACTGCCCCAGCAAAAAGCAACCGCTGGTTGGCTGGAATAAATCAATATAGTTCAGAACTCTCTATTTCCACACATTGTCTAGAAGTGACAGCTGATTAAAACCTGGAAGTAGAGATTTTTTTTCTCTTTTTCTGTTTGTTTTTTGTTGTCGTGAGTGGTTTTGTATTTATTTTTTGTTTTTATTTTTCTCCTTTATTATTTGATTTTGTTTACTATAATATGAATGCTTTCAATCTTCTTTGTGATTACTACTCTGTTATGTTCTTTTTAAATCTCTTTCTTTCTTTCTTTCCCTCCAGTCTTCTGCACCAAACTGGAATAGTTTCCAAAACTTAGTTTGATCCCTTTGTCTTCCAGCCTTACTTCTAACCTCTTCCTCCTCTTCTGCTTCTCTATTTTTCCCTGAGCCCTTTTAAATTTTAACTTCTGAAGGTAAAATTGACATAGTAAGGAGTTATATACCGCATGTAATTTTCTAGTCTGTTTTAGATTTTATTATATAACCACGAATCTAGTTCACACAGTTAATGGAGACAAATTAATGATAATCTCAGTTGTCATTTTTCAAGGCTGTGATTTTTTGATATGGTTATTGCTGATGGTACCACTTTAGACAAAAATGACATAATTGTTATACACTGCTACTCTACTTGATATTTCAAAAGTAAGATTGATTGAAGATTATGGAAAACACTATGCACAGTCCCAAAGAACCAGAGGTTGGCCAAAATATACAGAAACTTCCTATCTCCAACAAATTGAAGACATAGGATCATTTTGTGTCAGGAATGAAACTCACATTGTTATGTTTTCCAGGAAGGTGTTATGCCACTGAACTATATTCCTTGCAACACATAGGGTCTTAATGAAGCATACATCGTGAGCCCATAATATTAAGCTGAGCTGTAAATGGATATGGCCGACAATTTCTTTGAATAACTCACTATGGTTGCAGAATGCTGGACTGTGTTGGATTGTGGTGTCGAGTTCAAGCACCTAAGTTAGTTGAATGTCAATGGAGTGCCCACTTTTGACAGATGTAGACAAAGGAAGGGTTGTAGAAAGAAAAAATCATGATGTGTGTGTATAGACAGTACAGTTGGGATAGATAACTCTGTGCTTCTACATAATTCTATGAGAGGCAAGATCTGTACTAATGGTGGTTGGACAGGATATTGTGTCGGCTTTTAGTACTATGGTCATCCACTAGGTAAATAATTATTGAATTTTTGATATAATTCAGGTATAAAAAAATAAGATAAGTAAGCAACTACACTCTTAATTCACTGATAAGAGATAGCTGCTAAAATAATATCTGTAAATATAATATCATGTATGCACCTTGTACAATACCAAAACGTTATGAAAACAGTTTGCAATGTATTAATTTATCGAATGTGTATGGTTAAGGTGTCTTGAAACTGTCTGATTGACATTTGTATTTTAATAAAATAAAAATAAATGAGAAAAAAAAATTCAACTCTCAAAGACAGTTACATATGGAAGTTACATTGGAAAAGTAGTAATTTACTAAGGGTTCTCAGTACTAGCAATAAAACAATCCAACATAGACAATTTACAAGCCTCACCTCAAGAACTAAATTTTAAAAGGAAAAGAAAATGAGTAGACGCTTAAACAAGCTGCAACACAAGACATCCATTTTATAAAAGGCAAAGAGGTGGGACAAACCAAAAGTCACCAACCTGACCCCTTTGAGTGGAAACAACAAAACAATGGAATGAGGCTTTAGAGAAAAGCAAATGAGGAGTAATTTTTGAGATAAATTCATAAATGGTGGCCACAGTGAAAAACATGCTTAGTGACTCTAGAGAAGATACAAACAAAAAGAAGAGGAGCTTTAGAAAATTTGGAAGTCATGAATGCTTAGTATAGTAAAGAAATGAAATCCATTAAGCAGATTCAAGGAGAGGTCCAGGCAAATAAAAATTCCATTGAAAGTATATGCAATAGATTAAACCACTGTGAGGACAGGATCTTAGATATAGAACACAGGCTTGGAGTTACTGGTCATGAAAAGAAAGATTCCCTACAAATCCAAGGGAAAATGAGAAACCAATCCAGTAGCTGCTAGAGAAGGCAAAGAAGAATAATTTAAGACTGATTGGAGTCACTGAAGAAGTAGGAAATGGGGCCAAGGAGATGGCTCAGTAGAATAGTACTTGCCTGGCAAGTGCAAGGGCCTGAGTTCAATCCTTAGTTTAGCACAAAAAGTAGGAAATTGCAAAAATATATTAAAAAACTGTTCACAAGTGTCATGGAAGGAAAATTCCCTGGTGAAGAAGAAAAATGTGGTCTCTATTGTGAATGAGGCATATAGAATTCCAGCTAGCCATAATTAAAAAATCAATAGACAAACATGTTATAATAAATTCAACACAAAAGTAGAATTTTAAAATTTGTTAAAAGGGCATGAAAATAGCTGAGAAGCACAGCACATGCCTGGAAAGCTCAAGGTCCTGACTTTGATATCTCTTACCATCCTCCAAATAGAGCTGTTAAAAAAAAGAAACAAGTCACCTATAAGAGAAAACCTATGAGAATCACACTTGATTTCTCAGCACAACCCTTCAAGTCAAATGAATTACTTTGCATTTTAAAGGAAAACAATCTTCAACCCAGATTGATATACCTCACAAGATTATCTTTGAAAACTGATAGAAAAATAATATACTTCCATGACAAAGAATATGTGAGGAAATTTATAATCACTAAACCAGAACTCTAAAATTATTTAAAGGGCATTCTACAAAGACATAACAAGAACTACAAGTCCATCAACCCAATAATTGAAAGGGCCAATAATTTTAAAAAGGGAGGGAAACAAGGGAAATGAGAGAAAGATAACATGACAAGGATGTCGATACATCTCAGTTATAACAATCACTGTTAGGGATTTCAATTCACAAATCAAAAGACACAAAATGGTTAAATGGATCAATAACCGAGAAGCAATATGGTTGCATAAAGGAAATACATTTAATTAAAAAAGAAATTCATAGAGTGAAAGTCAAAGGATTGAAAATAATACTCCATACGACAGGAATCTCAAAAAAAGCAGGAGTATATATTCTATTCATAGACAAATTGGATTTAAAGCCAAGAGTGATTAAATAAGATAAAGAAGGTCACTACATCCTTATAAACAGCACAATCAAAGAGGAAGCTATAACAATCATAAATATATATGCAACAAATATAAGCCAAATTCATTATATAAAACAAATATTAATGGGCATGAAAGATTAAATACCACTAATGCTATACTTTGGGAGATCTCAGTGCCCCATTGTCACAAAAAGACACACCAATAAACTTTTGAATAAATGGACTTAGTAGATGTTTACTGTTCCACCACACATTAGATACATATCCTTTTCTTCTCCAAATAGACGACACACTAGTTCATAGAACATGCTTAGGTAAATGCAAAAGATTTAAAATTACCTAGTGCAATGAAATTGGAAATCAATGCCAGTAGAAACCACAAAAACTTTATAAACATATAGAAATTAAATAGCAGCCTCCTGAACAACCAATGGATCACAGATGAAATTAAAGAAGAAATTTAAGTTTCTATAATTAAATGATAATGACAAAACAATGTACTCAAATTTATGGGACATGGTGAAAGCAGTCCAAATGGGGAAATTAATAGCAGTAGATATCTGTGTCAAGAAAACAGAGCAAGTAATAAGTAACTTTCTTGAGTGTTAAACTTCTAGAAAGAGAATAACAAGCTAAAAGCTTATAGCAATGAAAAAATAATACATTATAAACATTGGAGCAGAAATTAACTCATTGGAGACTAAAAAAATTTAAAAAGTATAAAGAATAAATAAATAGAAGAATTAGTTATTAAAAGATTAAATGAAATGGAGAAGCCCATATATACTCTTATTGAAAGAAAGAAAAGACTCAAATCTACACAATTATGAATGAAAAAGGTGCAATCACAATAGAACCTGGAGAAATACAGAAGGTCATCTACACCTACTTTAAAAACTTGTACTCTAACAAGATGGAAAATGCAGAAGAACAAATTCCTAAATAACATATGACTTATCAAATCTGAACCAAGAAGATAAAAAATATCCTAAGTAATGAACTTCAGTGAATGAAATGGAAGCTATAATTAAAAACCTACTAACAAAGAAAATCTCAGGTGCTGGTAGATTCACTCATGAATTCTATATGAAATTTAAAGATGTAAGATAACTATTTGTCAAACTCTTTAATGAAACTGAAAGTTAAGCAACACTCTTAAATTCATTCCTGAAAACAAGCATCAACTTGATACCAAAAATGAAGAAGGACCCAACTAAGAAACAGAACCACAAGACAGTCTTCTTAAAAAACACAGGTGCAAAAATACTCAACAAGATACTTTCAAGCAAATCATCAAGATTAAACACAATGACCAAGCAGGACGTATCCCAGAAATGAAAGAATGTTCCAACATACGTGAATAAATAAATGTAATACACCTATGATGTGTTGACAATTGGTGAGCAACTTGTAATACCCAGGTAAACTGAATAAGTACAGTGCTAGATGTGGGAAACCCACCTGAGGATTGTTGCATATAGCATAAGAGGATGTAGGGACCTGGCAGAAGCTGTTAGGGAGATGATGGTTTGGGGGTGGCTATTTTTCTGGGGGATCTTGTCATGCTGTCTTTCCTGGTGAATCTTTTGGTTCTTATTGTTGAATGAGCTAAGGACCCTGGTATTACTGAGGATGGTTATAGTTCACTTTGGGGAAGCACTGGTCCTCACTTTGAGCATCATCTCCTGGATCCAAAGGAGAACATGATACACAGGTCAGTCTCCTAGAGAACTCCTTGTTGTTTTGGCTTTGCTGATGGGAATTTGGCCTCCCTCATCATCATGTCAGCTCAGAATGTCACTGTTGATGAGGATAGCTGTATTACTTTTGGGGGGAACTGTGGTTTTTCAAGTAGGTTCTTCCTTTGCTTCCTAGCTCCAGTGCTGATTCCTGAGCCTACCAGTACAGATCCATCATCTTATTGGTACAGACATTTTAGCTTCCACTACTTACAATTAGGCCTTCTCAGATCAGATCCATGAACCACACCATGATGAGACATTTATTATGTTTTGTTTGGTATATGAACAAGATCAGAGGCCAAATTGAATTTGGAATTAGAGCCTTTATGTACTGAGCTCAAGACCATCAGTCAGTTCTCACATAGGAGAAGAATGATTGGCCTCTCACCCAGGGAGCAAAGGGCTTTTAAAGCAAAAGCCCACACCTGCTTTGGTAAACAAATTTGTCATGTAACACAGAACAGCACCTTCGGGGACAGTGAGACCATTATTCCACATACATTCCTCATGTGATGTTCACATTTAATATACATGTGCATTGCTGTGGTCTTGACTACCACAGCAATGTTTTCTAGTTGGTTATAAACACCTAAGTTGCTTTTTACAGTTAGAAACATTTTAACCTTTACTTTGATTTATTTTGTAATTATATTCCAGGAACTCCCAGTGTATTGATTTATCAACGGTACACCAAGCCTCCTTGCAGTCTTACAAGGAAGCAGAGTCACAGAAAGTTGAACACAGTACTCTGTTACATTTAGTTCAACATTAACTCATCACAACATGGAAATTGGGCCTAGGTATTCAGTTGGAATCCTGGGATGCATTGTTATGAGGTCTAAGTCTTCATCTGGACTCGAGAAGGACATTACCATGGGATACAAGCCCTTAGATGGGTTCTTTGGTCTTTAGTGTGTGGAAAGACTTCCTTCAGTCTTTGTATATGATTCTTTGAGTGATTCATTGTAAAATAAGCCAATGAATTGGATCCTCTATTGTGTTGTTCCCCTGGCAAAACCCCAAATTATGACAACACCATATTTACAAAGCCAGGGGTGAAAATCATATGATCATCTTAACAGATGAAGAAAAAGCTTTTGGCAAGGCCCAGTGACCATTTATGATAAGAAGCCCAATATAAAACTGGACTAGGTGGCCTTTATCGCAATCTGATAAAAGCCATCTATGATAATCCAACAGCCAACATCATACTAAATGAACAAAGCTGAAACCTTTCACTCAAAATCAGGAGCAATCAAAGGATGCTCACTATCTCTACTCTTACTTAACAGAGTCCTGGAACCTTTAGCAAGACAATTAGATAAGAAAAAGAAATACAAGTAATAAAAATAGGAAAGAAAGAATTAAATTAGCATAGAAGATTCCAAAAACTCTACTAAAAGTTGCGATATTTAGTAAGACATTGCAATTCCATAACTGGATAGAAAGTCAACACTCAAAAATCAATAGCATTTCTGTATACAAATAATACATCCACTGAAAAAGGAACTAGGAACAGTTCCTGAGTTGAAATTATAGTATAAAGCTACAGTGATAAAAATAGCAACAAACCAAGCCTTGAGATCAATGAACAGGTTGCAATGTGCATAAACATCTATAGATACATTCAGCTATCTTATCTTAGACAAAAATGTCAAACACATCCACTAAAAGAAATATAACTTTGTTAATAAATTGTTCTTTAAGAACCTGTTCTGCACATGTCAAGTACTAAAACTGGACCCCTATCTTTCCCCATACACTAAACTGAATTAAAAATGGAGATCAAATTGAATTCAAAATCAGAGATCTAAATATTAAAGCAGAAATATTAAATCTACTAGGAGATTGAACAGGTAAAACACTTCAAGATATTGATGTAGGCAAAGATTTTATGAATAAAACCTTGATCACCTAGCAACTACAATAGAAAATCAAAAGTAGGATCTCATGGGTTTTGTCATTGTCATTGTCATTGTTGTTGTTGTTGTTGTTTTTATATATTTAAGACAGGATCTACAGGGTCTGACTATACAGTTCAGACTCGTAGTAATCCTCCTGTTTTCAGCCTCCCAAGTGGAGGTGCAAGACACCATGCCCACTCTCAATCTCCATCTCAGCAATGCCAAGGGTGGGGCTGGCACAAAATGCCAGGGATAGAACCCTAGTCCCTGTTTCTGCCTAGGCAGGCACTTTAGTCCACTGAGCTGTCTGGCTAACCCAAGATCTCACGTTATTAAAAAGCTTTTGCACAAACTACCAACAGAAGAGACAACTCACAATATAGGAATTAAAATGTTTGCTAGTTATTCCTCAAACAAATACTATGGCAAACGTATAAAGAACTAAGAAGATCTAACCTTCAATTTTGAAGATCCAATCCAAAAATGGGCATGTTATATAAATACACACTTCTCAGATGAAAACCTACAAATGCCAAATAATTATATGAAAAAATGTTTAACATCACTGGTCATTTGAGAGATGCAAATTTAAAAAATACTGAGAGTTTGCCTCATCAAAGAAAGGAAAGCTATTATCTAAATATCAACCACTTGCAAATACTAGAGCAGATATGGGGAAAATGGCAATCTTTTTCACTTCTGATGAGAGTGTAGACGTGCAACCACTGTGGAAATCAAAGTGAATATTCTTCAAAAAACTAGTATTAGAAGTCTTATTTGGCCCACCTTTTCCATTTTTGGTTATTTTACCAGAAGAATTACAAAATTCATACCCCAGCAATATATGTACACCAATGCTCATATTAACATAATTAGTAATAGCTGGATCTTGGAGCAATCCAAATGCCCTTCAACTGAGTAATGGGGTAAAAGGATGTGGTGTTTTTATATAATGTAGTACTACTCAGCCATAAACAGTAATAAACTGGACACATTTATAAGTAAATGGATGCAAACTTCAAGGCCATACTCATAAGTAAAATAAATTAGATGACATGTGCAAACATCATAGGGCCTCCACAGTGTGAGACACTGAAAGAGTAAATAAGATCAAAACTGTACAATAGACATTGTAAACGGTGCAGGGTCTTTTTCTTTTTTTCTTTCAGTACCAGGATTCAAACTCTGGACCTTGAGTTTGCCATACAGGTACTTATGCCACTGAGCTACGTCCCCAGGGCTATAGACATTGTAAACTGTGATGAAACCATTCAAAGTGAAAGTAAAGATAAACTGGGATACACACATACATTTTTTTCTATAAAAAGTGTTGGTAAAAATAAACTGTACATAACTAGTACCTGAAGTTTCATTATGGTAAATAAAGTTGAAAGACCATTTCTTGCATTCATTCTGAAAGATTTCATTCTAAATATAATCTCTGTGGATCATCAATGTAGGTTTATACTTTGCGTAGAAGGAAGAAATTGAGGTTTTGAAAGAAAGATTTGGATAAGAGAAAAGGAAAAAAAAGGTTAACAGTGGAAGAGAAGAAAAGAAACTGGGGAAATGGGATAGAAGGGGGAGGACAGGAGAAGAAAGAGGCAAGGGGTGGGAGGCATCACTCTCCTAAAAAAGGAGGCCATGTGTTTGCCCTAGGACACTTTTGCCTGTGAACTGCACAGCCTGGAGTATGAAAGCTGTACACACACTGCAGTATTACTCTGCTTCAAAATAAGGAAAATGTCGAGTCATTTGTAGGAAAATGGATCCACTTTGCAACAAAATAATTAGGCACACATTTAAATATTGCATGGCTTTTTTCTTACATGGAAAACTGAAAATACAAAGAAATCAAAGAGCAAAACAAAAGACAGATAATAGGGCACAGGAAGATAAGTCCTTGAAGAGACTGAGGGAGATGGGGGACGGTAGGAAAAGGGAATGAAGAGAGAATTAAGATGTATCATGTATGTGTGCCAACTCCCCATGGAGAATATAGCCATTATGTGATGAAAATATGTATGGATACAAATTAAAATTAAGAAAGAAGAATCATAGAAAGGAGGACTAATAAAACATTAGCAACAAAGACAGAGATACATATCCTCATTTAATGACAGAGAGGTTAGTATCACAACAAGGTCGATGTGAGTTGATATAGATATGAGTAGCTGTCAGTTGACATTAAGATGCCACACACTGAACTGGCCTTCCTCTCACCAGCATATGGTTAAGTATTTTGTGAGAAGCTTACCCCAGGCAAAGACTATGAAGAGGAAGATAGGAGAAGGACCTGCCCTACCACCACTCTAGGGAAATGCTGTAGGAGGAGTGAGAGCCCTGGAAATGGGCATCTACATTGCACTGGCTCCAGGCAAGTCAGCACCAGCTTCCCTCCTCAGCCAGCCCCTAAGCGTCTCGCACTTTTGCTTGTGTTTGTACTCATTTCAAATTAAAGGAGGATAAACAACTTGAGGAAACAACCTCAGTTAAAGGCAGCTTGTTACCAAGTAATCTGGTTGGAGAATGCAGACCCCGGGCAGAACTTGGCCTGCAGCAGCAGCTCTTGGCTGGGAAGTAGATGGGTCCATCGCGCTTTGGGCAAAAGGGTCAGAAACAAAGAAACTCACAGTGTACTTGCTATAGAGAAATCCAATGAGGAAGGAACATGTATATTCTTCCCCTTGGCTCAGGCCCTGGTATAACATCCCAGAAAATAAAGACCTCCAAGAGTATAAATGACCAAGACCCACAAAACAGTCTGTTCTATTTCCAAGAGGAAATGGCCTGAAAACACAGGTGACAACTGTGGACACCTGGAAGAATAAAGGCCAACATCCTGGCCTGAATCTCCCCACTATGAGCCTGTAGTCTGTAAGATTGTGCTCATCAGTGGGTATGCAAATTGACAAGGCAGCCCAGCTGTCACCCAAATCCATGGTGATTTCTGCATGGACAGTGAGTGGAGGTTGGGCTGACTAAGCCACTCAGCATTGTTTGACCTTTGCAGCTTCTAATTAAGTCTAAGAATTAGGGTGTGCTTCTTGGTGCTATTTAGGGAAATTTAAATATTGGAATATGCAGCCTTCCTTAAAAAAAGAAAAGAAATTCTACAAGCATCAGGACTGTCACAACACATAAAATTACTAGAAAATGGACTGAGAATTTCACTTTTTGATCTAAATATTTTGATAACCTGCAGACACATTTATTGTCAATCATTAATTCCCTCTTCAAATTATTCTCAGTATTTCAAATAAGGAATAATTTATATTCACTGATCTTTTAAAAGAGGCTTATTACCATATTACAAATTAAAAGGAAGTAGTTATATTTGTATGTAATTACTAACTTTCCTTATTTTTTTGAATTTAATAAAGCTAATATTCATAATTTGTAAATAATCCTTAAAAATAGCTTAAACATTTCAAGGAAAGTTGAATATTTAGTATTGTACTTTAATCAACTAGCTTTTATTAACTTATTTTATGAAAAAATAAAACAAACTTTCATAACCAAATAAACAATAACAGTAGTTATTGCATTGTGTACCATTATCTTCAAATTCAAATGGTATCGCAAAAATAAATTTGCAATATGAAGTAGCACTGAAGGTGTCTTTGAAACTGACTTTATTGCAATACAATTATTTGTATTTTTGTTTGTTTGCTTGTTTGTTTTTGCTTTTTGCAGTACCGGGGACTGAGCTCAGTAAGGACCTTGCACTTACCAGGCAAGCACTTATTCTGCTGAGCTATCTCCCCAACCTGTAATACAATTATTTGCATATGAGTCTTACATGAGTTAGTTTGAAATGGATTTATTAATAATATTGGTTTTAGTTTTATTCAGAACTAAAATGGTTAATAATTTGATGCTAACATTAACTTGATTTATAATATTTTAGTTATATTGTCATGAAATTGCTTTTAGTAGTAATAAAGTCCAATAGAAAATACTTTGTTTTCAACACTGGCATGCAATGTTCATAGTGACATTTGAAAGGCTACTTAATATATTCTTTTCTCAGACAATTCTCAAATTGTTAGTGCACTCATGATATTTCAGGGCAATGAAGCCTAATTTTAAAATATGTTGTTACTAACTATATAGTGAGTTCAGGTAAGCCTGAACTACATGACAAGAGCTCATCTCAAGCAAATAGAAGAATTTAAAATGCTTTCTTTAAAAAAGTACTAAACTGGCATCTGCCAAGATATACTGATTAGAGAAAGAAGTGATAGTCCTCCAAGAACAAAAATAGCTTAGAAGCCACTTTTAAAAGCATTTCAGAATTCTACTGAATTACTGGTTTTAGAATGAAAAATATGGATTTAAATTGTGTTGATGCCATATTGGTGACTTTTGTGTATAGATAGAAAATATAAGCTGTTCTAATGATTAAGCATTTCATTTATGAAGCAGATCATTTGTAATAAGCCTCAAATGGACCTACATGATAGCACAAATGGGATAAATCTGAATTTGTGAATCATTTCCCACTATTTTGTGTTCTTCATACCTTAGAGCTCTTTCTTCCCTCTTTTCTCTTTTTGCTTCTCATTCCTCTATAAATTCAATGATGTGATCATTAGTTCATAATACAAAGTCAACTGGTAAACTTCAGCTATAAATACCACGTGTGATTATCTTTCTTGGGCACATCAATGGACTATGTTTTAGAAAATACCCATGTGTAAAGACTATATTTAAAATGGCTATAACCACATTCATTCCCATTACAGCAGCTCCATAAAAAGTTACAAGTGCATAGTGTCTCCACATGAATACCCATTTTAACAAAAACTCAAGTGCCAGAGAAAACAATAAGAATTTTAATTCTTAGAACGTTTTCAATGCCATTTAGTGACAGCCAACATTTAAAATGGGTCATTTAACTAGGAGAGGAACAGAGGTAAGGCTTTTCAATGTGAATTATATTTTGCAAGTGTCTAAAGTATTTCTTTTGTAATTATATCTCAAAAGAAATTGCTTGTAATTAAAATATACCTGACTTGGAAATAAACACTTTTTAATGCAATGCCTCTGGCCTTAATAGCTTGTATAGAGCTATTAAAACAATGTAGTCTTCTCCAAATATAGCCATCTATTGTATTGAGAGTGTTTATGAATAAATGTATTTCTCAGGCTTATATGTAAGATAACATATCACTTCCAAATGTCTTTGTCCCCAACACCCGGTTGATTGGGATGTTCTTTACTCTTAAAATTTACCATGATTCCCTCCTCTTGTCATAAGGTGTCAGGCACACTTGGCATGAAGTTGACAACTTAAGCTAAAAATCTATCAAAACAAAGAATAGCTAATAGGCATCTCTATGGCCTATGTAACAACAAAACATGTGCCAGCTGGGATGAAAAGATGCTATAGAGATTCTTATTCAAAAATAGGTAAACTACTTTGCTGTCTACTATACTAAAAATTTCTTAATGACGCAGCTATTTATTTCTCAAGTATAGTGCAAGGCTTTTGGGAATTCTAAGTAAAGATCGTTCCCGTCCTCATGCATGTAAAAGTAAGAATATCTGACTTTATCATGCTTTCAGTATGCTAGGAATTCTCCCAAATCATCCATATGCTCTTTAATCCACAGGAAATGTGTTCAAATATTTCCAATATTTCCCCGGTATTGTGGATACAACATAATTCTATGCATGCAGTTTTTTTTTTCTTATGCACATACACCTATGATAATGTGTGACTTATATTTAGGCTCTTAAGAAAGTAAGAACCAAAATAGTAAAATGGAAAAACTGTAATAATTTACTCTGAGACAAGTTATGTGACTGTGGTCTGTCTCCAAATATCTTGTTGTGCTCCACTTACCTTTCTTGGGATAATACAATCCCAATGTGGTGAAATTGAGTGAGGAAAATGACATAGGCATTGTGATGTAGCATTAGGACATTATGTAAAAGCACGCGAATGCTAGAATAAATCTAACTGATACTTTGACCACCAATCTGAAAGCCAAGAAAGCTAATAAGTGATTGATAGCATATATAGTGTATCAGTTGGCTATTTCATCAGCATGGTAATGGCACATAACTTAAAATTTATGGAAAGTACATTTCTAGAAATATCTACCAAATAATTAATGTTAAACACAGTGCCACATGTTAACTGAATAGTTAATATTCTAATTATTCATAAATAGAAAAACTCAAATTGTAGAAGGTGACAAACACTTTCCCAGATCATTCATGTAGCTAGAGATGGAATTAACTCCAGATCGACCAGTCTGGAATCTCTGCTTATTTCTGTTTTCCTAAGCTGTCTATTTTGTCATATTTTAAGGAAACACAAATGTAAGTGTATATTTGAAATACGGTGATAAAAGTGCTCAAAGTACAAAAGATGACACTTGAAGTGCAGATTCTGCAGACGCAGAGTGAGTGGAGAAGAAATCTCACAGATGGTGATGTTCTAACAAAGTGTTCAGCAAGCTGAGCTCCTTTACCTGGTAAAGCAGGAAAGCATGCGTCCCAGGCAAACAGAGAATATTTGCTATTGAATACTTTGCAAATAAAAGAAAGCCTTAAAATAATTCTACTTAATAATGCCTTCATTCTAGAGGAAAGAATAAATGGAATGTTTTAAGTTATCATTGTGGCTATTTATTCTGCATTGAGCTGAAGATGAATTACTCCTGCCTAACTAAAATCACACATTAATTCTTCACCCAGTGGGTAAACTGACAAACTAAGATGTTGAATATTTACCTACTGCTCTTTGGCACACCTTTTGAAATTGTGTCTTTAAATACCCACGAAAAGACTTTATATATAAATACAACATACAATTTAACAGGTGGGATGTTTGTCATTCAGGCTTCCTGCCCCTGGTTGGTAACAACCTACCTATTGACATAATCTATTTTTGGAGAAACTTAACAACATGGCGTCTGTTCACACAGAAATTTATCTCTGCATATAAAGCATGGAGAAGCACCTGGGAGCTTGTTTATAATTGTATCGTAACACTGTGATCAAATGATCTAAATACCCAGCAATCAAGAAAAGGATGAATAAAACATGGTACACCTATTTCCTGAATAGTTTGAAGTTTAAAACAAATCTATATTTATCAGCATTGATAGAAAGCTACATTATAAGGTTGGCCAGATAGCTCAGTAAACTTAAAGTGCATGCTTAGGCAGAACGCAGATGCTGGAGTTCTGTTCGGCATGCCATGCCAGCCTCGTCCCAAGGGCATGCTAACTGGTCATGGTGGCACATGCCTGTAATCTCAGTGCTTGGGAGGCTGAAAATAGAAGAATCACTATGAGTTCTATCTATGTAGTGAGACCCTGTAGACACTGTACTAAATACATTTTAAAAAAGAAAGCACATTACAATATTGAGCAAAAATATTCTTTCAGACTGAAGATATACATGTACATAAAAGATAATGCAAATTACTCTTATGGATGCAAACTGTGTATACATACACATTCATATATACATGTGTTTATAAAATGTTTTAAAATATAAGCAGATAACATATGACAACGAATCTCAACTTCAAAAGTTTTGCATCTAGGGAAAGAAAGGACAAAATTAGGAGGAAAATAGATACAGTTTAAAATATATAGAAGGGCTTCAAGGACAGCCAACATTTTGGCCCTAGCCTTTCAAGGTCAGTGAAGACTCAGGACATAGGAGAACCTGTACTGTAACACCCTGTAACTCAGTTGTGTACCAAATTTTCTAATCAAGGAGATTATGTCCACATAGTAAAGTGATGCATGATGTAGAATATGCCTAAGGAGAGTCACATGGAGAGAAAACATTCTTTCAGGCTTTTACAGAGAGAAAATTGGTCAAGCAATGGCCATGACTCATCCACATGGCTGACACTGACAATGGATCTACAAAGTGAACAGTACAGGGTTTCAGGATAAGTCCTGAGGGAACTTGACTGACCTTTTCAAGTACAGAAGTTGCATTTCTTGTTATATTGGTCTTGCTTTATCTTGGTCTTACCCATCCTGCAGAAAAGTATAAAAGCGAGATATAAAAAGTAAAGCCATATTAATAGGCTGAGTTGTAAAAGGCTCAAATCAACAACTTCTGACATTGCTAGCCCTATAAATAACCCGCTATTATGGACTACTGGAGTATATTGCAATATTTTTTCTGAATTCACATACACATAATATTTAAATGACAATGGGATACTCTTCTCTAACAAAACTAAACAAAAAATGGGTTACAAATGAATGACCATTTTGCATCTGTATATTCAAAATAATTAGGATAGATATACAGCTACATTCTCTTAAATCAATGACTAAAATGATTTGTTCTAAAAAAGTAAATAAATAAAATATTATCTACAGAATTTTGTTTCCTTTAGTGTCATTTCAAGCAACTATGATCAAGGGATACCACTGATCCTGATAAGTCTACAAAGGCCTGTACCTTACCTTACACACCTTTCTTTCTTTATAGATTTAAAAAGGAAAGAAGCACAGCCCAGAAGCAGGAAAGGGTCCCTCTGGCTTGCTGATATCAACATTTGGCTCTGTTTTTCACTTCTCTTTTAATTCACACCCAGTTTCCTCTCTTTGTCATTAGTCCTGCATCAACTAGCCTCGTGTCTCACTTTCTTTCAATTTCCAAAATGATTTGATGTAGCAAGACAGGTAGATTGTTCTTATTCTTTATATTTGATTTTTTAAATGCTGATTAAATTAGACCACTTTGCAACATAGACATGTCAGACAGGGAAAGGTATAGACTAACTTTGGAAGTTAGCTCAGCTTTGAGCTAAATGGGGTGAGCACATCATACAGGTAATCATTACTTTAAAGACTGAACAATAGTTGTAGCTTATTACAACAGCTTTGTTGTCACTTTTTGTAAACACTGCTATAAAGCAAATGTCTCTATATCTATTTTAGAAAATGCAGTTCTATTGTGATGTATAAACACAATGCTCTGGAATGTAAGAAGTTCAAAATGATAGTTTCTTTCTCCTTTTTCCAGTTACTACACTATAGATAGGATCTTTTTACATAGTAGGAAGCAATGTATTTAGCGATTTGCAAACAGCCAAAATGGAATTTCAATCTGCTGTGTATATGTATAGTTCATTGGTAAGGTGCATGGGCAGTAGGTGCAAGGCCCTGGATTTGATTCTCAGCACCAGAAAAAGGAAATAAGGAGATTTCAAATGAAAACTGTAACAGTTACTGAGAGAGCAATGATCTTGTGTGGAAGCCAGCTGGTAGCTTTTTTTTGGCCACTGAGACAGATGGAAGATCTGCAATGAGGTTACTTTTCTCATTGTGCTAAATAAATTAGATGGACCAATTCAAATTCTTTTTCCACCTTATTTGTGCTTTGTGTACAACTGCGTATTAAAAGTTGATTTTTCTGTTGGGTAAAATTCAGTACTGCGTGTATTGATTATTTTTGAAGTCACTGAAATTGTCTAAGCCATTTCAACTTTTTATAGCAACATAATGTCCATTTTAAATGACCAAAAGAGAATAAGGATCCTAGGCTAATATAATTATAAAGGCTTATATCTGTAAAATACTAAATTCATCCTCTAGGAGAATGCTCTCAAATTACTTTTCTATAGATCCTCCAGGCTACATGCATGCCATAACAATGATAATATTTTCCCTAGGACATTCAGTCTATTTGCCTAAAATTTTTGATCATGTTGCTAAATATTCAGTAGCAGAAGTCTTTGTGTGCTATGCTCCAAATATGCGATTTTAAGTGGATCATTGCAACCTATTTTGTTAGCTTTTGCCTGTGTACCCTGCAGTGATATTCTGAGAAAAGGCAGATAAATAAAACAATCGAGATTCATGGTTCATATATTTTAATTATTTGAATTGTATGTTATTGTTTCCCATACAAATTTACAGAGATGAACAATCTCAGTATCATAAGAGCACTTCAAATAAATGTCAAGAGGAATTCTAAGGTTTTACTATCATTCATTTCAAATGAGCATATTTCTGTTGACACTCCACCTTCTAACATTGATTAACTGCACCATCTCCCCAACACTTTACAACGTGGGAAAATGCCAAGGTGTAGAGGGTCTAGAAGGGTGGGCACGTGTCAGGCATAGCCTTTTTAGGTCCTGCTGTATTGCCAGGGCATCTGGTGGAGTAGGATGCATTTGACGCTGTGGCAGGATGACTTTTAAGAGGCTTGTCACCTGGAAGTGTATTGCACTTTTTTCACTTATGCAAGGAGAAAACAGATTTCTAGATGTATTACGAGATAAGGTTTTCTGTGTGTTTCTTAATGCCCTTCTGTTTATATGCTGTCCGAGGTTCTAATGCCTAGCTACAGGAGTTTGATTTGGGCACCCAAAAATTCTGTCTATTGTAGCAATTAAGCCAATTAATGACAAAGCAGTATATCTTTACGTGACTTTTAGATTTCATGAGGCAGCAAAAGTGTAATTCAGATAAAAGTTTTTCTTCAGTATTTTTCCTGATTATTGTTTCCTTAACCAATGGAAAGAAGTCTGTGATCTATTGTGTTTTTATTTTTGTTTTTAGAGATTATGTAGTTCAGGCAGTCCTTGAACTCACTATGTAGCTCAGGTTGGTCTCCAACTTTCAGGGATCCTCCTGTCTCTGTCTCCCAGGTGCTGGGATTATAGATGTGCACCATAGCACCTGATGAAGTCTACTGTCTATAGAGCCTGATGAAATAACTCTTATTATCACTTTCATATGACAGTTCACCCACATTTAAATTACTGAATCTTTAAATCAATATTCTTTGGTCCATCTTATGCTACATTTTGAAAATACAAAAATAATCTTTTATAAGCTTTAAAATTATTTTAAAATGAACACAGGATTCTGTTCATTTGCACATCAAGATTAAGTAAATTCATGTTTGGGAGATGAAAGAAAGCAAAGTGTCCCCTACATTTTTGGTTTTTCCCACTAAGGCCACCTTATTTTGTCTACTTGGCCAGAGACTAATATATTTCCATTTCAAAGGGAGTCATAAGAAAACTCTAAAACAATAGCCTGATTCATAATGAAGTTAAGATTCAAAAACAATATTGCTTTGGGGGAAATTTCTGTCTCCAGTTTTAAAATGGATCATTATCTGACGAGAGAGAAAAAAACCCATCAAAGCTTTTCTGGCAAAACCTTTTCCCTTGCTGTGCCTTTATTGATCCTTTTAAGCTTCACATCTTTGTTGGATATGTTTGTAGGTATTAATGAGGAAGAACATGCTGTCCAAAAGAGCCACACATTTGTAAGAAACCTTGAGTTAATTCAAATAGAGAAGTGCTGTATTTCCCAAATGGCATTATATGAAATATTTTAGAAGTATTATTTAAATATGCACACATGCAAAACATTATATCATTTAAAAGATATAAAATGCATGAAATAACCATAATTAATTAAAACAAAATATATTTTCAGTACAGAAATATGTAGGATGTAATCTAAGAGGTTTAATAGAGAATATATATACCATTAACAATGCTGGAGGCCGGGCGTGGTGGTGCAGGCCTGTAATCCCAACACTTGGGAGGCTGAGGCAGGAGGATTGTTGTGAGTTCAAGACCAGCCTGAGCTACAAAGTGAGCTTAAGGCCAGCCTGAACTGCATAGTGAGACCCTGTCTCAAAAAGACAAAAAAAAAAAAAAAAATGCTGGAAAACAACAATACAAAATTTCAAATTAGGAAATAAACAGGATGTCGTTGTGCAGATTTATAATCCCAGCATTCAGGAGGCCGAGGCAGGGGATTTGTCATAAATTTCAGCCCAACATGGGCTATATAATGAGCTCAAGCTCAGTCATAGCTATGCATTGTCTCAATAATTTAAAAGAGCCATAATATCAAATTAAGAAATAAAATACTAATTCAGCGGATTAAAGCACCTGTTTAGGCAGATGGAACGACAGAGGTCCAATCCCTGGCCTGCCGTGCTATCTCCACTCCCCCATGCACTGAGATGGCGATTGAGACTGGGCATGGTGGCGCGCGCCTGTAGTCCCAGCTCTTTGGGAGGCTGAACACAGGCGGATCACTGTGCGTCCAATCTAAGGAGTGAGAACAGGTAGACCCTTGCTAAAAAATGCAAAAAAAAGAAAATAGAGCAAAGGCATTGTGTTTCTCTGTTCTGAACCTTCTTGCTTGGAATTTCTTTGGCAAATATCTATGCACTACAGGTAAGAATATGGTGCAGAAAAAAATGGAAGACTTAATAAGTGGTATATATGTAAAGAACACTTTGAAAAACAGGCACTTTTAGCAGAAATAATTAATGAAATTTTTCAAGCAATGCACAGCAGCCACTCTACAATGTGACTAGGAAACCAGGAGTTCAGGTTTCTCATTAGAAACAGCTGCTCCAGGAATACCAGTAAGACAGCGGAGGCTGACAGAAGCAGGGCTGAGGGATAAAGATGAATAAAAATTATATTTAAAAAAATTTAAACAGATTCATGTTGAAACTTGCAGAATAACAAAGAACAGTAGGAAATGCATAACTAACAAATACAGAAAATGTTCAACTTTGCTATGTAAACATTGTATTCAGTAAAGAATCAATCACTTAGAAATGTAGGTAAGATATCATCCTCCATCCACTTACTATCATAACACTGTTCCACATGGACTTCATATTTGTATATCGGCATGAACTGATAAATATAAAAAAGATTGAGGATTTATATAATATAATGGAGGTTCTAAACAAGATGGAATTTTTCATTTAATATTTTTGAACTTCCTTGTACAAATTTAGTGTTTACAGAGAATTTTTTATTTTAAAATAGACTTTCAAATCAAGATAATTCGAGAGTAGTAATAATTAATGCATACCATATTGTTACCTTCAAAGCACTTACCTAGAGAACAAGATAGAGGCATGACACATTGTTCAAACAATTTAAGTGCAAACCTTTATTTTCAATGAACTAAAAGAAACTCATAACTATGGAAACTATCTTGTATATGTATTTCCTTTTTCCCTTCCTTTCTTTCCCTTCCCCCAATTGCTTTGCTTTTGAATAGTTTCTTTCCAATTCACAATATCTACAACAAAAAGAAATTCAGAACAAAGTTAAGAAATTCTTACCCGTAATACAGCTAAAACAAGAGAAATTACACAAAACCTGTCAAGACAATTGCAGATCATTTATTAGAGGATGAATAGACATGGTTTATTTATTATTATAAACATAAAAATTAAAACAATAGAAATCAATGTGAAAGTATAGAGAATTATTAATCTATGTTGTATACTGTTTAGTTCCTTGATCTTATATTTTGAGAACGCAAACATTTCAAATGAAGATTTAGTCACAAGTCCATAGAAGAAAGTAGTAAAATCATGTTTTAAAACACTCACACATGTAAAAATGTATCTAAATATTATATTAGTAACATAAATAGTTGAAATTGATCACATGTTTTTTTTCAGTACCACGGTTGAACTCAGGCTCCTGTGCTTGCCAGGCAAGTACTTCTTCTACTGAACTATCTCCCTGTTCCAATCACACATATTTTTAAACAAAACCAAATAATAAATAAGTTAAAACAATGTATCTATTAGGAAGTCATATTTTCTAATCAAATTAATAATTTACTTTTCACTTATTTATATATTATTTACATATAATTTATGCATATTTCATTCTATATATAAATTAATGCCTAATTATTATAATTATCATCCAAATTTTTTAGAGTCACATTCAGATACCGGATATATGATTTTTCAATGTGATTAGAGAAGTGAAAAATGAGGACATTGTATATAAACTAAAACAATATTAGCTTACTTCAAAGCATAGATTATTTTGCAGCTTTATATTTAGCCCTTACATTTTCAAGCAGAGAGGAAATTATATATCATACAGACAGATGCAATGTGTTTTGGTCCTCTGAGGGGTTAAAGTATACCATATTTAATCACAGACTATGGAACATAATTCACACACTTACAAAGGAAAGAAGGAAAGGAGGGAGGGAGAAAGAGAGACAGAGGGAGGAAAGAAGAAAGAAGAAGAACGGAGAAGGAAAGGACCACACCAACACATGGGACACAGCCCTCAGCACAGTGCTTCCCAAGTCTAGACAGATCATCCCTTCCTACCTACTCTTCCAATCACCATTACTTTCTGAGCATATACCATTGGCTTCTTCGCAGTTAGAGGATGACCTGTGGGGTGACTGTGATTAATGTACAAAGGAGAAGGAACAATTAAATTGTGAGGCCTGGCAGGCTTGGTGGTGGTGGTCAAGACTCGGGTCCAGTCCACACATTGGTTCTCGGTGAAGAACATGACACTGCACACTGATGGAAGCCACATCAGGACCTCTACTGGGATAGCTGAGTGCAAGGATGGACTGACTGCAAGACTGATGCCAACTTTTTATATGCCTGGGGAGTATCGCCTGCCGGGGCACATTGCTGGCAGTCAGTAGAAATGACTGGTGACGACTGTGATAAAAGTAGACTAAGAATTGTTGGTGTCTGAGTGTGCATGGACCCCTATCAGTGTGGAAACCTTGGCTCTAAAGTTTAAGATTCAAATGGAAGTAATTCATAAAGTCACCACGATTCCTACATGTGCTGTACAGTGGTGAATATATTACCTAATTTTGATTAAGCTAAAATGTGTCCATTAAAATTAACTTTTATTGGTATATTGACCCTGAAATTATTTCAATATGCTCTTACTAAAGTAAAAGTTTCTATTTTACATCAGCTTGTTAAATTCAAAATAATTGATTTCCATCAAGATAAAGTGTACTCGTATTGTATTTTAAGGGATTTATTTATACATTAAGTTACAAATAAAAAATACTGAATGCTCAAGTTATTTCTATATAATTCCAGGAAGGGTTTATTTTTATTAATGTTCTGAAGATAAGACTTAGTTAAGACTTAGAGCACTAAAGTAATACAACATGAGGATGAGTGCCATACCCATGCTTGGTGACTAAGTGACCAAACAGCGATCTTACAGACATGCTTAGAATGTACAGCAGCACTTAGAATGGACATCCTCTGATGCCAAGTCCCCTAGATGCCTCCCATTACACTTCCCACCAGTGTGGGAATTACTACATTTCAGGGCCTTATGCACCTACAGACAACCAGAAGCACCTTCCGGAAGCTCATTGCTAGAAAAATCTTCCTGACACTAGTAAAGAAAGTTACCCTAGAATGTTCTTCTCTCCTCTTAATTCTGATTTGCTTTTGAAGTCCATAAGGAGAAAATGAAATGTCTCTTTCACTTGGAAGCACTTGGTTTATTCAGACTCCCCTCTACCTTTTCTTCTACGCATTCAATGTCACAATCCATGCAAGGCAGCCTCGCTTTCCTCTCTATCTCTAATTCTCTCATACCTGCACACCTTCCAATTGCTGAATACTCCCTTGAATTGTTTTGCTCAACAAAATGTCCCAGATGAGATGCAACCAAATAAAAAGAAAGCAGAATCATGGGCTCTCACCTTCTGTGCAGTGACCACATGGCCAAGATGAAATATTTCCAAGTGTCAATTTCTGCTGTTCGTATCAGTGCCACAGTTTGCTTTACACATAGCAGTTATTGTCCAGTGTAGTTTTAAAGCTGAAGGAAAACAGCGATACTGATTATTTTTCCTTAACCACATATATATATGCAAAAACAAGTATTTTCTATAGCCTCTGAATAGAACTGAATTTTCAAATAAAAATCTGTTTCATCTCTAACTTATCTTCATCTATGAGCACTTCTCAGTCACCCTCTCTTAAACAGAAAGATCAAGAACAACTCTAAACTTTCCCAAATGTACAATGCACATAGCTCCTATAAAGAGCACAGCTAGTCCTGGCACACAGCTGCTCTCCTTCTTGGTTCTCTCCTTAGTATTTCAAGTACATCCAGATTAGCATCTTGAAAAGTGACACATATCAGACACCCAATTGCTGTTTTTCTTAAAATATCCAAAATTCAATTTCATAATCAAGATATTCATGGAAAATAATGTTTATTTTAATATTCTGGCACCATTCCCCAGAGTCATTTGAATACCACGAAATAAAATTTCTTGGATGACAACATTAAAAAGAGTGACATGGATAGGAATTTTAAAAGTATAATGTTAGAGACACAGAGGCTGAGTGAGATGGGTACTGCCCAAGGCCCTCCAGTGATCATCTATTGATAGACCCAGTTTGAACGTGTATTCTCACAGAGTTCTTTAAAAGAAATCTATGTAAAAGACTGTGATGCTTGGTTTTTTGTGCAATCAAAAGAAAAGATGCCCTGAAAATGCAGGAAGAAAAATGTTTCCTATTTTGCTCCTCCTCCAACTCTCACAACACAGCTTAGAGAAATTAAATCCTTGTCTTAGACTTGGAACTCAGTCTGAGGCCAACCATGCCAAACACAGCTGGTGCCATGTGGTGCCAGAGCCCATGCTCCTGCCTCTTGGACACTCATCACATGCTGACCTGCTGGGAAGGCACAGCCAGGGGGCTGGTTTCCTCTTCCATGTTTCCCGAGACTCAATTCTACCTACTGGAGAGCAGAGCAGAGGCTATAACAGGACTTGTCCTGGACCTCAAGTCCTAGCCGCATCACAATACCACTAAACAGTACCTAGAATGTAAAGTTCACGTTCTTAAGCCAAGATTCAGACAGAGCCTTTAAGTTTAAATTCTCCCTAGCACCTGGCAGAAATTTCTGATCCACTGGGACATACTCGAATCTTTGTCTTCATTGTTACCATTCCCAGACAGTGCCTAGGTTGTACCTCCTCCCAGATTGAGTCAATCTGATGGCTGTGAGTCTCAGGGGCAGCACAATTTAGCATTGGCCTCTGTCACTGAGGCCTTTACCAGCCGAGCTCTTACCTCAGGTAACACAATTGTCTCTGAGCCAGTGCTCACAGCATCTCTAGAAACTATATATGAGTAGGATGGAATTGTGTTTTACGCTACAAACCACCAGCTGCAGTGTGACCCTAGGTACACCTCTGAGATTGGATAGGTCCTGCGGGTATGAGAATAAGGCATGATTCTCTGTAACATCAGCCTATGAAGACTGCCATCCCTACTCATACCTGAACCTTATGCAGGATGCCAAGAGGAAGGTTTCCATTGATTCAGAAAAAGTCAGCATTGTTAGCACAGAACTTGGCCTTAGAGCTCAGGGACAGGCTGGTGAACCCTAACAGGGGAACTTCCTAATTGTCCCTATTGTCAGGCCAACTCTAGTGAATAGAAACTCTAGAGCAGTCCCACTACCACAGGGAGACAAACAGACTCAGTATATTTCCAGTTAGCATTATCTGTGGTTCATAGCAGCACTCTTGGACCACGAGTCTGCCTTAATAGTGTTGAAACCACAGCAGTGTGGGTCTTAGTCCTACCCAAATTCTGCACAATCTGGGCAGGGAGCAGAGAGGGATACAGTGTGACACTCAAAGGCTGTAGTAATCGTGGTGTAACCTGGGGCTGTTCTTCACTTAAGTGGTTGTGGAGAATCTCGTCGTGCCCAAGCATAGTTCAGGGACTGAGTGAGAGATCCAGGCTACGCAACCCCAGGGAAAGGATTAGAAGGATGGACTCCCTCTCCAAATAACCTCTTGGCGAATGCTATAATACAAAACAACTGCAAATTTAGAACAATCTTGTGCATGGGTCAAGCTGCAGTGTTAAAACAATGAAAACACCAACAGCAGCATACCACTAAATGCAGATTAGGGGATAATTCAGTGCTGAAGCAGTGAAGATGACTTCAGCCCAGGGAAAATAAGCAGAATAATTACAATGCCTGGAAATATAGGCACAAACAAAGCCAGATTACAAAAACGGGAATCACATGAACTATGAAACAAGACAGATAACAGGAAAAAGAGATGGGGGAAGGCACTGCAATCTAGCACAGTGTATCTAAAAGTGTGCAATGACTTACTAGTACTATAATTGTCTTTCTGTTTTATATTTTCTTTGGCCTGTTAGTCTGTGTTTTAATCTCTGCATGTCAGAATCAATTTGTAAACAATTTGTAAATTGTTTTCTATGTATTTGGTACAGGCTCTCACTATGTAGCTCCAACTCCTAGTGATCCTCCTGTTTTCAGCCTCCCCAGGGCTGGGATTACAGATCTGCACCACCATGCCTGGACTAGGTTGCTTGCTCAGTGCACCCCGGGAGCAGGTTCACCACTGCTTGCAGGACAAGGGATCAAACCCTCGATTTTGTAAGTTTTTATGAATAAATTAATATGATGCTGGAAAATAGCTGGTAGAGGGAAGGGGAAGGAAGGATAGAAAAGTGTGTGAATGCACCAATTCCCTACAGTGACTGTGGTTCTCATGTACTGCAAACATGTACTGTACTAATAAAAGTTTTAAACATAAAATACATAAAACCAGTTACAGGAATTGGGGGAAAGTATTTAATGAGTAAATATTTGAGTTGTTGGGGTTCAAGAAAAACTTCAAAAATTTTTTAAAAGACTGAAAATTTATTTGAAAGAATAAGGAATATGTTTCCAAACTTAGAGAAGGAACTATATCCCCAGGTACATAAGATCCAAAACACCAGCAGGATTTAACTCCAAGGACCATACTCCAAGATTTCACAAAGCACAGCAGCTATTGTTGAATTCCTATTACTTTGTTAGATGAAATTTTTCATTATTTCTAATGCTTTTTTTCTAAATATTTTGTATTCTTTAGTTTCTTATTGTAACTGTCCTACTAACCTGTCTTAAGACTGTTTCATTGCTATTTTTCTCATTAGAATTAATATAGAAATTTTTAAAAGATTTTTAAAGTTAAAAACATAGCTTGTAATCAAGTTTCACAGTTAAAAGGTAAAGACAAGATTTACAATCATCAAACCAAAAAAAAATAAATAAATAAATTACACATAAGGCTGTCCAATTTTTCCAATAGACTTTTCAACAGAAACCATACAAACTGAAAATATGTAGCATGAAATTTACAGTACTCAAAGCAAACAAAACTATTAGTCAAGAACATTGTACCAGCAAAGATATCTTTTGTAAATGAAAGGATATAAAAGTATTGATATAGAGGAATGAAACTCCCAACTTGAGAGATACTTGAGATGAATTCGCGTTCTGAATGAATTTTAGGCATGGAGGTTAAGAGCAGAATATATTTATTGGGGAAAAGAAAGCTTATGTCCAAGAAAGGGACAGAAGGGGGCCCAAGTGGGCTGCCCACAGGAATCTGCCTTTTCTAGGGATTTTTATAGAGCAGAACCATGAGGGGAGGTGGATCTGAAGTGGAAAACATGAGAACTTGCTAGGTGGGTGTGAGATGGGACAAAACTATGGTCAACCAGTAAGATCATAAGCACAACTGCTCAGGTAAAATTGATTAAATCCAGGACCAAATGGGAAAGTGAGTCATGTAGCAAGAAGGCGTGAATACAGAACAGGCTTTTCGGGTAGGGGCTGGAATAGTGGCTCTTCCTGGCTTCCTCATGATCCAGGGATGGACTGATGGGTGTGAGTGCTGCGTGACTATGGCTGTGAGCCGCAGGTGGGCAGTCTAGCTCAGTGGGAGGAAGGGAGAGAGATTTGCTCTCTGCTGCTGCCATCGCTGCTCCTCCCTTTTTGCTCTTGCTGCTTTTACTGTTTTCTACTGCTATAAACTGTTGCCCACTGCCACGTGTCCCCCTGCCTTAGAGGCACCCGAGTTTGCACTGAAACTTCCACACACTGTAAGCTAAATAAAGTGGTCCTTCCCTAATTTGGGGTGTGAGGTAATTTGTCCCAGAAATAAAAGGAAAGCAGCTAAGACAGATTTAAAGAACATTTTACTAATTTTAACTTTATTTTATTACTTAGGAAATAATGATCATCATATTAGCTTTTCTGATTTTGCTAAACACAGCTCCAGCTTTATCTTGTCTTTCTTCATAGCTTTCACATCTCTGAGTCCTGGTTTTATTTGGTCCATATCTTCATATGCTTTATTTCTTATTATTCGATCTTCATTTTCCTTTCCTTAAATTTCATTATGAAAAAATTAAAACCTTTGTTTTCCCATAGTTTTACAAACATCCAGAAAAAAAATTTAATGGAGAATCCAAAACTGTTCTATCATTTCATTCTGATCATATTACAATATTCATTTGCCTTATTCCACATTACATATTTTCTTGTTTACTCTCACATTTCCAAATGCTATTTAAGAATTTTCTAATTGAAGAGCAATTTTATAGCTCAAGAAGGCTCTAGAAATTACATTTATAAAAGCCATCACATGATTACATTGCTGACAAGTGATATCTTTTAAAGCTCCTGACTGTACACAAATATTGAAACAAAGATGTTTAGCTTATCTTGCATCTGTCTTTCTATCACATATATTTTCTTGTTAAGGGACCTCAATTATTTTCCCTGATGAACATTTCCTGACCAACGGCATGTGTCACCAAGTAAAGATTCTGGAGGTTATTCTGCTAAATTTAGAATTGATTAAAACTATTTTCATGATTCAACACTTCAGTCTTCTACTTTATAGCATGTTTCTCCCATTAAGCACAAGAGTTTTTCACCTACATTTCCTCAGTTGTCACAAAATTAGTCAACTCATAAAATTTTCCTTTTTTTAAATTATTTTCCCACGTGATAGTCATTCATTTTTTTACATTTATAGCTGTGATTCCTTTCCTGTATGTCTTTCAATATCACTATGCATTAACCTCTGTTCAACTCATTTTTGCACTAATTCCAGTAGATAAACAAGTATTCTAAGTTTTTTACATTTAAGTAATTAGTATATTTTTATTTCCAAATATTCAAATGTGATTTTATTTTTCTTTTTGTTACATCCCTCTTGGGTATGCTTTTAATTGTACTCCATAAAAATTGAATAATAATACTATAAATAATATTTTAGTTCTCATTGATAAAGGCATATACTTACTCCAAACTGCAATAGTAGGATTTCAAACATATATTTCCTATGCATCTCAGACTGTTATCAAGATATGTGCTGTTGACAGATGAAATAAGCATGAACATAAATTTGTAAAACTCTTGATAGATAGATAGATAGATAGATAGATAGATAGATAGATAGATAGACAGACAGATAGACAGGTAGATGATAAATGATAGTTACACTTCACAAATAATGTGTATCTTGCAAATAGACTCTGCACTCAGAATCCAGACATGTTTACTGAAATGTTATATGATGCTTAATGGTTGAGAAAAGATGACATAAAGATTTAAAATTAATAAAAAAGGGAAATTATCACAGAATTTTTTCATGCAGACCACTATGAGTTTTATTAAAGGCTGGATGGTATCAAACAATCAATGCCTTTTCTTTTTTTTAATATTTAGTCCCACCAGATTAAGTAGAATACAAACCTTAAGGACTGAGTCCTGTTTTGCTAAAATAATTCTAACCTCTTTAAAAACAGAAAGCACAATGGTGGAAGTTTTAATTTTTTTAATTATGTGTAAATGTTGTGTAGAAATCAAGAAAAACTAAGATTTAAAAAAAAAATGTTTGGCCATAAATTAAATTTCAAGGCAAGCCATGGAACATAATACTTCCAGAGCTGCTCTCAGGATAAAGAGCAAAAGCAATGAACTAATTAGTGTCTCTTGTTTTGATGAGGTGTACCCAACTTTACTTCACTTATTCTCACTCCTCTTTAGTCTCCCTATAGCTCTTGTCAAACATTAAGCTGAAATATTAAGAGAACAATGAAAACAAGAAATTTGAGGACTTTACTACTCCACTATAAAATAGCATAATAACCTATGGTCAACAAAATCTAAATCTGATGTCTATAATTATTTGCTGCCCCCAGTGTCATGGAGATTTTTCTCTTATTACTGTGTTAAAATACCTGATACATAAAATTAAAGGAGGAAAAGTTTACTTAGCTCAGTCTGTGGAGGTTTCAGCCCATACTTAGCTGGCTCCAAGGCAGGGTAGCATGGCATTCTCATTCGTGGAGTTCTGGTCCTTGTGGTCTCTCTCTAGAACTTATTTCAGTAGCTTGTGAAGGGATGGCTTTGTCATCATGAAATTCATTTGTTGTTCTTTGTCATGAAAGTATTTCATTTCTACATCAAACTTGAAAGAGAATTTTGCAGGGTATAATAGTCTGGGATGGAAATTGTTTTCATACAGGACTTGAAAACTCTGCTCCATGCTCTCCTAGCCTTCATGGTTTGTGCAGAGAAGCCGGCTGTAATTCTGATGGGTTTTCCTTTGAATATGACCTGCTTCTTCTCTCTAGCAACTTTCAGTATATTATTTTTGTGTTGGATTTCTGGGATCTTGACTATTATATGTCTCAATGTGTTTTTACTTGGGTTGAAGTTATTTGGCGTTCTGTATGCTTCAGTTACCTGAATGTTGGATTTCCTCATATTTAGGAAGTTTTCTGCTATTACTTCTGCCCATATTGTTTTTATATCACTTGTATTGACTCCCTCATTCTCATTGATGCCAATTAATCTCACATTGTTATCTTGGCATCATCTTGCAGGTGATAGATTATTTTCTCCTGCATTCCCCCTTTGTTTTTAAGAGATTCTTTCTCACCTTTTCACTAGTGGTACCAATGTCTTCGATATCTGAAACTCAGTCTTTGCTTTCACTCAAATGGTTTTGTAGACTCATGATTGTGATTTTTAGTTCTTCTATATCTCTTTGACTCTGCTTCATGCAATCTGTTTCTTTTCTGTATTGCTCATTCCAGGAATCCGTCATATTTCTGATCTCTATTTTTTTTTATCAATTTCTTCTTTAAAGGTAGCTATGAATTCTTTTACTGCAGAGTTTTTTCCCAAATTAGGTTTCCCCCACATATTTCTGAAATTGATTCTCTACTTTAGATGCTATGATTCCAAACAATTCTTTTTTTATTTCACAAATTATTTCTGCTTTGAGTTCCTCTTTATTATTCTGCTGTTGTTGTTGTTTTTTTTTTGTTTTTGTTTTTTTGTTTTGCTTGTGATGCTGTTAATTCATACATTTCAACTGGAATAGTTTTCTCTGCACTTGTTCTGGGTGGGCATTGGGTTTCCCCCATATGTTTCTGGATTTTATTCATTACTTCATATGCTATGTATTGAAATATTTCGTTTTTATTTCAGGCGTTGATTCTGGTCTGAGTTCCTCTATACCTTTCTGCTGTTATTTCTTTGCTTTTGCTTCTCTTAACTCATTCATTTCAGCTGAGCTAGTGTCTTCTGCACTTATTGGTGGACTTGAGGCTTGAGATTTCATTTTTCTCCTTGTCTTTGTCATTTTGTATAGCACTGACCTCTGATCTTTGGTGCAGAGCTTTGGTGCAGTTACAACCTTAGCACACAATGAGATTCGGGTGCCAGTCTATTAAGTTTGCCATTATACAGTTATGCTTGGCATAGATCTAGCTCTTGTGTTGAGTTCCAGTTCAGCTCTTCTGGTACAACTGTGAGCCTGTGGTTCCCTTCTGTTGGGTCCCTGTTCCGCAGAACACTGGGAAGTGCAGAAGCTCTCCCTCACACTCACCAGGCCAGGCTAGGGTGGGTCTGATACAGGGAGAGTTACAAAAGTTCTCACTACTGCAGCAGGCTTAGGGACAGGGGCTCCAAGGAGTTGCTGGGCAGGTAGGTCCGGGGTGTCTCAGGCAGGTCGCTAGCTCGGAGATCTTAGGGGCAAAGGCTCCAAATGGCGGGTGCGGGGAGAGGCCAAAGGCTCTCCCACAGACTCACCACTCACTCACCTAACTGGGGTGCTGGGAGATTCAGGAAAATTCCCACTAGCCGGGTGAGCTTGGGTGCAAGGGGCTCCGGATATCACGGCGCACACGTGGGAGTAGTCAAAGCTTCTGCCACACACTCACCGAACTAGGGTGCTGAGAGACTCAGAAAAATTCCCACTAGTTGGCTGGCTTAGGGCAGGGGCTCCAGGGAGTTGCCGGGCTAAAAATTTTGTTTTTGGATTTACATTCTTATGGAACGTTCTGGTTCAGTTCCTTTATATCTTATCATTTCATGAGATAAGTAGCTTCATACTTTAATTTCTCACCAAAATGTACTGCCTTTCTGGACCCTAAGTGATCATAGATTGAAATCTCTGTAAGCACAAACCAAAATAAATTTTCCTTCTTTTAAGTTGATTATCTAATGTATTTGTTAGAGCGGTGGAAAACCGACTAACTGGTGGACAAGTTAATACTGCCTATCAGTGGAAAAATATATAGTCATGTTTTTAAATACTAATATAGAAAAAAAAAGAAAACAAAGACTGTTTTAGCAAGAAGTCTACTACAGCAAGCTAGTTAAAAATAACTAAGCTCATCTAAAAGTTTTGGCTTTGTTCGTTGGTAATTCCTACATGTGACTGTATATCTAGATGTGACTGTAAATCTATATTTTTGAAGATTTAGAGGTGAACTATTGATGAGGAACTGTTATTTTGGGGACTCAGCCATGTTGAATCAGGGTCATAATAATTTATCAGTTTGCACTCAGGTTGGACTCTATCATTCCCGTCTTTTAGTTGTTATGAAGAAGTGATGACTCTCTTAGACTCTTGAACTGGGCATTGTTGTGGAGTGGGGAGGACTGACATGATGACTGTTCATGCCCACATAGAAGCTAGTGATGGGTGTCTCAGCCAGGATGAGAAGTTCATCATTAACAAAGCCTCGCAACTGAGATTGAAGAAACCTTGAAAATAAAATTAAAAGGCAGGGTGCTATGAGTAAACGTGTCATTATCATGACTAATGGGCCCATAAGGGGAAGCAGGAAGAGGGTCCATGTTCCAAATGTGTCATTCCACCATGGACATGGCGAAGGAGAGGAGTACAGATTTCCTAGTCCCTGACACTGTTGCTCTAGTCAATTATGAACGCTCCTTACTTGACCCATGATGATCCCTGATTCATTTACAAAGTAGTAGCATTCTTCTCCCAGTACAGCATAGGTGACCCCTTTTGAAGCTGTCATGATATCAAAAGTAAAATGGTTTAGGAGGATAACTGATGTAAGTCTATTAATTTGGTTTTTAAGTGAGTGAGTAGCGGGTATTATTTCATCTATTCTTTGGTGGAGTTCAAGGGAGAGTTGGTCATGGAAGTCTGGCATGGATGCCCATGTCTATTCCACCTGCCCTAAAACCAATTCTAATGATAGAGAATGCTCACTCTACAAAAGACCAGAATTTGAATGGATCTTATTTTTTGAGTGAGATGGGTGTCTAGAGCCTGAGATAGGAGAGATATTTCTATGGCATCTTGAGAGTTTATTTTCAGGGCTGAGACAAGGAGGACTTATGAGCATTATCCTGTCTACTGACATTGAAGACAAGTATAAACTCATGTTTTGTATCCCATAAACTGTCCCCTGGGTTTTTGTAACTTTTCTTTCATTCTTGGGACAAAACACCTGATGCAATAATTAAGGAAGGAAAGCTCACAGGTAGTGGAGGTTTTAGTCCATACTCAACTGGCTATAAGAGTGGCACATAGCAGAGAGCGGCCATTTATAGTGGTGTAAAGCAGCAAAAACAAAATGGAAAAGCAGGATCTGTGGCAACTTGCAGGCCTCTTGTCTCTATAGATATTATATTCAGGCTATTTGGCCCAGGGCAAGTGTAGCACTTGTACATAATCCCAGAATCAGATTATGATTTAATACAAACTCTAGGAGCCTCCCCAGTGACTACATGAGGCTTTGGGGAGACAACTAGAAACAAGCCATGACACCCTGGCTGGTCAAACAGATGGAATTTGTGTGTGTGCCATGTAATAAATGCAGTGGAGGTCTTTTAGCTAATGACAGGAGTTTTTGAGTTGAGAGATCAGATAAGCAAGATTAGTTGACCACTATTGAGAGCTGTGAATAAATAGAGGGCCCTCTATTGCAGGAGTATGTGGAAAAGATAGATGTGAAGCATTTCATTGTATGGGGGCTTCCATGTAGAGATCTGGTTGATAGGAAACACAAAGCTAGCATTCAGTTAGGTTTGAAGAATATGAGAGAGTATCATAGGCATATGAGAGGAACAGGGGAGTGAATTTTTGTTATAGGACTTTTGGGGGTAGATTGGGTCATCCACAACAAGAAGCTGGGTTATAAACTGAGATTTTTGGGTCATAAAATTGTCATAAGGTGTTTGCCATGTTTTGACTTGATAAAAGAAATAGAGTTCACAAGTTTTTCCTAAAAGCAATTTGAGATATGATAATTGGGAATTGAAAATATTGCCCATCTGATACCATCATCCCAATTTATACACTAGTGAGAGAAGAGTGGTCCTGCATCTTGTAAGATTTTTCCATAGTTATTTATACCACTGGTATTACACACTAAGGAGTCATGATAGAAGACACTGTCATTGCCACATTTCCACTGGTGGAATGAGGGGCATTGGGTAATGGTGTATAGACTACAGGTAGCAACATACCTCTATAGGTGATGTTCATTCTGGTCTCCTCTTTTGTGTCTTTCTTCCTATCTTTCTATCTTTTCTCCAGTTTTCCTGGTATTCAGGTTTGATGGATTGGGACTAGTTGACAGTAAGAAACATGAAAAACAACCTTGGAGGGATGGTGATATAGCTTAGCCACCAATTCCCACTATGGAGACTGTAGATAGATGGTTTACCTGCTCTCTGGTGACTAGAACACTTGCATTTCCAGTGACCTTTGAGCTTGAAGATGGACAAGGTCCTGATGGTGGTCGCATGTTGGGACAGACTTGTGCCCCAGTGTCCTTTTGTTGCACTTGAAGTAGGCTGCAGGAAGAAGTTGGGTGTCTCCACCTCACTTGCGTTTACCTGAAGCAGGTTTCACAAGGGTGTTGGGTGCCTCCATATCACTTAGATTTACCTGTACTAGGACTCTGAGTGCAATTGTTAATAGGTCAGTTTTAAGTTTAGCAAGTTTCATTTTTTGTGCCTCCATTCCTCTTTCTGTTTTTGATCTCTATTACTGAAGTCAGGAAAGGCCATGTGAAAGAAATCTTCTTGGGATACTGAGGGCCAATTTGAGATTGTATAGTTTTTTTCTTAATATCAGGGGAAAATTGGGAAAAAGTACTAATCAATAAGAATTGTTTTAGGATACCCTTAGACTATATTCGTAATCTTGGATAAGGTGTCTCTAAGATGTGTGAGGAACATGGCAGGGATTTCATTAGCCTCTTGGACTTGTTCTAAAAATCTGTTGTAATTAGTATGTTTGTGAGCTATTTTGGTAAGGTCTACAATTATAGATTTAATCATTTCATGTACTTCGTTAGACCCAAATCCATCTTGATAATTCTAGCTAGGATCTTGTTCTAGCACCGCAATAGGCCCAGGATCATTCTCAGTAGTATTTGCTTAATGTGTATGTATGCTCAGGCTCATCTTGGGCATTTGCCATAATTGATTTTCTGCCGTGAGGTGAGAGTGGTGTTTCAAATCACATAAACGTCCTTACAATGCAGATCACAGCATTTGTTCATAAATTCACACTCCTTAATATAAGTTTCTGGGGCAGGGGAGAAAGAATCTAATTTATAGCTAATTTGGGATAGATCCGTGCGGGAAGGAGGAACATGTATGCAAACTAATGCCTCAGGGCTAGCTTGTTCCCTGAGGGGGAGAAATGATTGAGACTGAGAGGTCTCTTGAGTGGAAGGTGTGGCTGACCATCTGGCCATCAACTGTGTCTGTAGGCTGTTAGGAGGTGATCGGCCAGAAGAAAGCAATCTTTCACCATGTAATAGGAAAACACAAAGTGGTGACTGCTCCTCATGTGACCCAGAGCAAGATGTTGATGGCTCTCCATGTAACCTGAAGCGTGATAGTCACTGAGAATCACATAGTGAGGGGCTACCAGGTGATAGTTGAATACCATGCAGCTTACTGGGTGGTTGAGAAATATGACAATCTGCCTGGTAGGGGGAGGGGAAAAGGACATCAGGGGAGAAAAGAAGGAAGGAGGAGAGGGGCTGTCAGACATGAGAGCTGTCTCTGTTTGAGACTGGGAAATGAGCAATGGGAGTGAGAAAGTAAAGGAAGAATGGGAGGCCACAGTGGGTGGATGGAACAAGGGCATGGTGAGGCTGGAAGCTTAGGAGACTCTAGTAGAGGGAAGTAAGGAACTTAAGGTGATGGAAAAGGAGGAACAAAGGATCAAGGGAATATCATCTAAAGGGTCTGTTGGAGCAGGGGAAGGACAATAAGGTGGTGTAGTACAAGCTAAGGGCATTTGTATACCTTTATATGTCATGTATGAGAAACAAACATGCCCTCAAAGAAAGGAAGGCCTGGATATAGGGGGTCTCCTGTCATTTGCCTTTGCAGTAAAAGAAATTTTCTAAATCTTAGAAGATCGGGGCATTAAAAGTTCACCCCTCAGGTCATATGCTGCCATTGTTCAGTTTATATTGTGGCCAATGCTTTTGGCAATAAATGATCCACTTTTGGGAGTCTATGGTCTCCCAGATATCAATGCTGCCAGATTTATGGACAAGGTATCCCACTGGTGTGTCCTTTGGAGTGTAGGAAAGAATGTTTCCCATAGTGACTGAATTTGAGGTGAGCCAAGAGCTCAACACCCTATAGAGAGACTTCCATCTACTTCCCAGAGTATGAATTATGAGAACCCCATACCCATCTTCTTCAGTCCTCACCAGGGCAAGGGAGAGTGAGAAAGGAGGGAGGAGAGTTACCCTGCCTCAGGGCATGAGGACACTAACCCTGCCCAAAGAACCAGAGCACCACTTCCTCTGTCCAAAGGACATACTATATTTCTTGACCTGGGCACATGATTTCTGAGACTGAGATTAAGAAACTGACAGGAAACCCTGAAAATGGAGAAATGGCTCACTTGTGAAAAATGATGTGGGTCAGTGTTGGGTGAGAGCTAGCATCAGAAAATAGGCAGGTCTCAGAAGAAAGGATGGTGTCCCATAGGTGGGGGGCTCAGAACTGGGATTTGATCCCCAGCATCCACATGCCTTGTTTATCTGAGTCAAGGCACCAAAATTTTAGATTTTCTGGCATGGCAGGGAAACAGAAGTAAAAGAAAAGGAGGACTTTATTGATTTTGAGGATGTGGAGAGGACCACAAGGAGGTGGGAGAGACCCTATGACCTGAAACGAAGAGGACCTTGTGTTATGTGAATTTTTGCTAAAGGCTGAGTTTCAAGCATGGGTTCAGTGACACCTAAGGGAGCTGATTGGGTTTTCCTTTGTGGCACAGGAAAGGTAAAAGGAAATTACTTTCAGGGCTGGATTGTAGGTGAAAGACTAGGTGGTCTCATGTTGAATCAGGGCCATAATGATTTAGCAATTTGTACTCAGGCTAGAACTTATACATCACAAGAGCTACTGATTTTTAAATTATAAATAAACTGACATTGTTCAGTAAAATACAATTCCACATCACTTGACTTTGTAACCAGAAAGAGCTGATTCACCATCCAAAGATGGTGAGCACAAGAACCTCACTTATGCCAGGGCCTGTTATTTTATCTTCTAGCCTGAATTTATCCAAAAGAATGTCGAACTCAAGCCCCATGTGTGCATTTTCTATTCCCTTCCCTATAAAGAGCTACCCTTTGAATAAACCTTAATCCTATAGATACAGTCTCCTAGAGAGAGACAGATAGACAGACAGACAGATGGACAGACAGACACACACACACAGACAGACAGACACAAAGACAGAGACAAAAACCAAATCTGAGGCCAAGACTGAGACTGATACCGAGACCGAGACAGAGACAGAGACAGAGAAAATACTCAGAAACTCAGAGTCCCCTACTCACTCTGAAGGAAGGCCCCAACACCCTAAAACCTCCCCCTAGCCTTCATGTCCTGAAAGCTTTTCCACTTCTCAGTAGTACCACAGATTGGGGACCAAGATTTAACATAGAGTTTTGGAAAACCTCCAAAGTCCATATTACAACAAGAACTCCATGGTATTCTGAAATCAGTCTCTAAATAATTAAATTATATGCAAGATTCTGAATTTCTGAAAGAAAAAAAATATGCAGATATAATTGAGGCAGGTCATCACACTGAATAAGATTAGCCAGAAGAAAAATCAACTTGAAAAATCACCTTGAGAAATTTCAGTGACAGGGTGAGAGACCAAGCCTTGAAAAATCAATTTGCAAAAGATAGTGAAGTTCATCAGATGGGAAAATTAGGAGGAAAGGAGGCATAGTTTAGCTAAATGCTTCAGCACTGGAGAGATTTGGGTGAACATGGATGTGGAAGTGTTTTGAGAATGACTTGAATGGCCAGAAAAAGATGCTGGTACCACATTTTGGTGTTATCAGGAGAAGGGTATGTGAAAACAAATGTCCTTTAGTTAAACAATGGAGGGAGAGCCACATTTATTTTTTTAATAATTTTATTGAGAAATAAATAGCAATGAGACAGTTTCAAAACTGATTAGTTAGTTTCAATAATTAATATATTGCATATTGTTGTCTTAGTGGTTATTCATGGTACAAGATGCAGACATGGTATCCTATCCACAAACACTATTAGTATAAATCTTTGTATTCATTGAATTAAGAGAAAGTAGCTGTATATCTATCCTATTTTGAATATACAGATACAAAATGGTTGTTCATTTGTATTTCCTTATTTTGCTTAGTTTTGTCAGAGAAGGGTATTCCATTGTCATTTAAATATTGTAGGTGTGTGAATTCAGCAAAATATTCCAATATAGTTACTGCCATACTGTCTCTCAAGTAAATGTTTCTTTTATTTAAAAAAAAGGTTAATAAATGAAATCAAGAGACAAGAAAAGGTCACAGGACTGTCCTGCTACAATAATGTATATGGTTATATTTTGAAATATCTGTGTAAAAATATATAATTCTTTATTCCCATTTTTTAATTTTTTTATTATCTTAGTTTTTTCTTCATATTCTGTAGGGACTTAAAGTTTAACATATCAAGAACCACATTTAAATGGGAAAGAACATAAAAGAAACAAAGAAGATGGAGCAACAGAGACAGTACTTATTGAAAGTTCTTTGGTAGCTGCGAATGACTACTTCATCCTCAGGATCCAAACACAGGGTCTAGTTCACAGTATGTCAAAAATGGCTGCATTTATACACTGAATTCATGGAAGGATAAACTTTCAAACAATTGCTCTCTTTAAGGATAGGAATGCTTAGAAATATCATAAGTAGTGGTGTGTTACATTTCAAAGTGAATAACAAAGGACTAAATGCCCTTTCTAGTCTGTTCCGAATTATAAATCAACCATGATGACTAAATTAATTAGATTTCAATGTTTTGATACTTCTGACTAAGAAAACACTGCATGAAACACAGAATCATATTCGCATTGCACAAGGATTTCTAAATCATTATTTTTGTAATTTAAAACTGAAAAATTCAGGGTCTTTAGGTGGTAAACTATCACAGAGCTCCAGCAGGGTTTTAACATTTGGTTAAAAATCTCAAAGAATGTGACAGTCCCTTAATTAATGAAATCACTAAAAATATCATTAATTAAGAATAATTTTCCCGTCAAAGAATAGTCATGACAGTGTTTTTAAAACTACAAGTTGCACTGCTTCAGTTGGTCATGACTAGAATATTTTTAGTGCAATAAAGGTAAAAGAAAATTTGTTGTACACAGCTATTGCTTGGTTAAACTTTCCTTGGTGGGATGTACTATCTATATCATTGAGACGAAATACTTTAAAAATATTTACCCTTTTAAAAAGATTTTTTCAAGAACTTATTGGTTGCCCAAACATTTACTGAATGTTTATGACTCTGTCCACTGAAAGGCAAAATTTCCAGGAAACTAAACCACAGATGTTCACTGAGATCTTCCCTCCTAATAGCACCTGATTTCTCTCCATCCATATGAAAGGGACACATTTCTTTTTGTTCCAGGTACAAGGTTTGATCATGCTAATAAATTCCATGACACATATCCTTTATACAAGCCTGGTAGTCCCAGCCATTCACATATGCTACAGGTAATATCTATATAAGCCATGAAACATTAAAATAAAATAACAAATTATCAAAGGAAATTTTAAATAACTAAGCAAGGAAGAAAAGACACATTAGAGTAGCCATTGATTAAGTGGATAACTAAAAAGCAAGTACAAGTGTTACTATTAAAGTCCATGTTAATAAAGCCTTGGTCCAAGCAGTTAATGCTATTGTCAGTTGCTAGAACCTTTAATAACTGATTCCTAGGTGTGTGAAGTTAGGTTATTGGAAGTCTTTCCTTGTAGGGTATTTTGGTAGAGCTACCACAAAATAGGTGTTTAAAAAGAGAGTTATTGCTGTGACTATGCCTGATGATCTTCTTCAGAAGTTTCAGAAATTAGTTTGTGGAAAAGTTTAAAAGGAGAAGTTTAGCATATGTGTCTGAAACATAATGTGATTCTCATATAGATCAGAAGACCAGAATGCTGATGAATATGTGGACAGTAAATGTTATACTTACAAGATTTCAGATCGTAATTAGAGATCTGTTACAAAGCATACCAGTGGCCACCCATAGTATATCATGGGAAAGAAGAGGACTTCCTTTCATCCAAACGTGAACCTTTGTGGGACACAGAGTTTAAAAATGATGATCAAGTGTAGTGGAGAAGAGTTCCAAATATCAATACATTCAGACTCCACACAAGCATTGCATATCGCAGCTGGCTGCTTGTAGCCATATTCGCAATGAGAATTGGCAACCAAAACAGGGTGGTAAGATTTGAAAAACTGTGCAGTTTGGCCAGAAAGGGGGAGTTTTAAATGTGTTGCTAAGGTGGGTACAGGCACTAACAAGATCAGTGCCACTGAGGCAAATACTTTGAACTGGGGATTAGAAAAGAATCTTGAAAGCATGTCACAAGTAGCAAGAGTGCTCCAGCATGAGTTCAAAGGTGTGCTTAACCTTGTAAACTCATCTCAGACTCATTTGTAAAGAGAGGCCCAGTGCATGCTGCTCACACAGAACCACCTTGCAACTGTTTCTCCATGCCTTTGTCCTATCTTCATCTATCAAACTACTAAAGCCAAGGTTCAACTGGATCCAAGAACAGCTCAAAATTGTGACCATCTTTGGCTTTGTCCACCTGATGCTGACCTTGCTGACATCCAGAATGCAAGAGTTATGGAGTCATGGAGTCTTCTACTAAGATTTCAAAGGGAAGTTTAAGAAGCTAGGTAGTTTGAGATAGGTTTTTTGGCAGTACAGTAAAGAGATAGGAAAGATAAGCGGAGCCTTTATTAACTCCAAAGACACAGAGAAGATCAAGGGCAGAATAGGAGATCCTCAGATTTCAAACAAAGAAGCTGAGCCTTGTATGGACTTTTGCTAGGGGTGGAGTTAGAGGGTCAATTTCAGTTTAGGTGTAAGGAGCTGATTGGGGTCTCTCCTGTGTGTACAGGAAGGAAGAGGGGAAATGGCACCCTGCACTGGGTTGGAGAAGAAGAGGGGAGGTGGTCTCTGGGAAGATAAGCTGTTGTTTTAAGGGCTTCAGCCATGTTATTACCAGCATAATGATTCAGCAATTCATACTAGGGCCAGAGCCTATCAGTTTGTAGCAGAATCAAATTATTTTAAATAGATTACATAAAGCTTTGAGAGTGAAGCTGGAATTTTAGTGGAAACCTACAGAAAATTGCAGATGCCGGGAGCCTGGGATGGCTGCCAAGAAAAGCTGTGGCAGTGAGCCCAGCCAGCTCAAGAAAGTGGCCGTGGAGTGGCCATGGTAACCACCAAGTTCATGAGCCAAGCCTGCCAAAAAGCATGGGAGCTCATACCATGCCACCATGTGGTCTACGTGTCAAGACAGAGAGCTGAAGGGTTTAATGTTTGACCTGCTGGTTTTCAGTCTTCCTTTGGTTCAATTTGCCTTATACTTTTCCCATTGCTTGCTTTGTAATGGGAATGTTCACCATCTGTGACATTATATTTTGGAATTATATATCTTGTTATTTTGATTTTCATAGTATTGCACAGCTGAATTTGCCCCAGTCCTGAAGGGTGTTTTGTACAGGGACTTTTGAACAACTCTGGGACTAGTAAAATTGGAAATTTTTAAAGAGGGACATAGTACATTTTGACTTTTTAAAATGAACATAAGCCTGTAAAGGCCAGAGGGGTAATTTTTATAGTTTATATCTCAAATATATCTCAAAGGTCCTTATGTTAAAGCCTCAGTGACCTGGCCTTGGTGCTGTTGTGAAACATTAGCATTTGGGTACCTGTTAGAAAGAAGTTAGGCAACTATGGGCCCATGCCCTCAAGGGTAGTACCCCTTCCACTGTCCCACTAAGGGGCCAAGAGGATTCTTCTACCATGGGTTCCTGCTATGACATACTGCGAAACCAAACACCTGAAGCAGCCACTCTAAACACCCATGGCTGAAATTTCAAAAACTATGAGCCAAAATATACCCTTTTTTAAAAAACAATGGTAAAAGCAGCACAAAAAATGCAGACGTAGTAAGCCATGGTTTATAAATCTAATTCCACAAGGGAAATTGCCACTGGAGATATAATTTCCCTACATGGTGAAAAATGTCATGAGTAAACTTCTATATTCACGATGTACAGTCCTCCTCAATTTCCATATCAGTGTTAAGTTTAGAAAGCCATGTGAAAGTGAATCAAACATTTGTTCACATTTAAAACAGATTAGCCTATTTTTAACTATCAAGCACACATACATGCAACAGGAAGGACATTTGTGAGTTATGCAGAATCGAGAGACGTTCTGCACTATTCAGTTTTTTACCTGGTCTTTTATCTGATGTCTACAATCTCTGATGACCTCTTTTGAAAACTAATTGCTCAGCACCTAAAATGTCAGTGAATGCACTGAACTACTATAATATTCCTTATAATGAAACCTCTACTGGTAATTTAGGACTGAAAAAATATAAGAGATATTTGTAGGAAAATAGGGAAAAAATTTGCCAAACTTTCTTTCTTTCTTTCTTTCTTTCTTTCTTTCTTTCTTTCTTTCTTTCTTTTTTCTTTTTTTCTTTCTTCCTTCTTTCTTTTTTATGTATTTGGTATAGGGTTTCACTACACATCTCGGACTCATACAGTGATCCTCTTATTTCCTGCCTTCCAGTGCTGGGGTTACAGGTGTGTGCCACTGTGTCCAGTCTTAGTGGCCAACTCAGCATGCCTGAGGGTGTGGCCAGCCTGGCATGGGGTACCAGAGATTGAACTCAGGTCCCTGTGCTTGCCTAAACAGGCACTGAGTCCACTGATCTATCTTGCTGGCCCCACCAGACTTATAAGAGGAAAATAATTCCCAAGTGTGGTACAATCATTTCCTTTCTTATCTGTGAGTTTTGCAAGATTTAATAGTAGCATCCCACATTTGCAACATGCTGGTAATGAAAAGCTGCTGGCAGCAGTATAAAAGGAATCACTGTGGGAATACAGGACAGATTTCTGGGAACTGAAGAAGAATAATGCAAACACAATATACAGATATGTGCCAGATCCAAGGGCAGATTCATTAACTGAAATATTAAAAATATCAAAAAAATTTGATATTTTTTGCTCTATTAGCTATTTTACTTTATACTTTAAATGATAAAAACTTAAACCATGTATTTATGCAAGTGAAGGAAGGTTTCAGCAGGGAAAGTTAAAGGTATGGAATCTGAGGTGTGAGGAAGAGGTGAGCCCTGTGGCAGCCCAAGGGAGAGCTGGCTTGCACACAATTTTATTGTTCTAGGAGACTGCAGGAGTTATCTTCTACAGGCTGGCGCTTTCTCAGTGAAGACAGAGAAGTGAGATCCAAAAGAATAAGACAGGGGGATAGGGAGATGGCTCAGTGGAATAAGCACTTCCCTGACAAGCAGAAGAATGAGACAGAATGTAAAAAGATGCAAAATGTAAGTAGGGTCATCTCTTGAACTAGCTGCTGTGGAAAACGTAAAGGGTTGAACAGAGCTTAAATATATTTTTAATTGAGGAAACACAGATAATTAAAACAATGGTTAGCATTTATAAAGTTTTTCTGGAACACTGGAATGTTAATAATTATTGTGAAAATTATATTGTTCCAATGAAGCAACATACAGCTATGTTCTCTGACTGCTCTGAAGAAAAGAATAGTTCGACAAAAGTGACCTGGACAGCAAAAAGTAGAGGACATGTCAGATCAGTACCTCCTGTGGATAGCTTGTAAACTGATACAATGCTTATTTCTTTCAAAGCAAGAAGTTAGACTCTGCTTAAACCTACACATAGTATCCTCATATAATGAATTGCAATGATTTCAAAACTTCTGAAAAATCCATCTATCTTAACACAACTTTCTGGAAAACTGAGTAACTTGAATGAAGCTGTGAGATTTCAAAACCAAGGCAAATTGGATTCAATAAACATTTAAACACCTTTTAGGTGGTGTGAGGACACTAAGATGTCAAGACATGAAGAAGTTCACTAACCAACTTAAAAGACTTTTTTGGATGTAAATTGGGACACAAAACTGGAATCATTACATGGTGGTTTAAAACCACAATTCTTTAGTCACATCTAAAAGGTAATTCTGGTGTGATGACAACTGCATCACTTTGCATAAATTGCTTCTCTAAGATTCAATTATCTTTTCAGTCTACACATATGAGAAGCTGCCAAGAGCGATGCCTATCATTCATGAAGCAAGAACAACTCAAAGACAGAAACTTGAGTGGTGGAGAGGTAACAATTAGACTGAATGGTGAAAAGAGAACAGGAGATGAATTCCTCTACATTAATAGTACTCCCATCCCCTATTTCTTGCAAGACACAAAATCCAAAGTTGTTTCTAAATTTTAAACTTCTGGGAAAATTACAACTTACACATTTTGAGTGTGAACATGTTGAAAAATCTTTACTCTTAGAGAAGATCATGTCCTCTAGAGAAGCTTTCCATTTTGGAGAGCTACATATATTAGATTTTATTATCATAAATCTCCCACTTTCAAACATCTAAATTATTGTGGGAAGGAATCCCCTCAAGCTGGAGATCCATTAGACATGCCAAGCTAAAGCAAGGACAAACCCGGAAACACAAGGTACCCCAGGCGAGCCCTGTGAACAAGTTGATACACAGGGGGCTGTCACATGACACCAATGCCCCCATGCATGTAAATAAACATGCTGCAGTTGTGGGGCAGACTTTCTTTCTCCCACAAGATGGGAGGATTCCACCTGACCTCAGCTTTCTATATTTTGGCTCTTGTCTTCATTACTTCATTCTGCACTACCCAGGGGAAGTTTGAGAGCTGCACTGGATGCAGCTAATTCTATCAGTTATAATCTGAACTTACTTTAATTGTAACAAAAATCATGGCCCATCTTTAGGGCTTACATCACTGTCACGATAAATACCGTGGAAAATAATAACTGGTCCTCTGGATTTAAAAACTGTAGTGAATTAACAAGTAGTGGTCAACTTGGAACACCCAGATGAACTGAACCAGCATGATGCTGAGTGTGGGAGGCTCACATGAGGATTGTTACCAGCAGCATAAAAGGCTTTTGGGAGCTGGTAGAAGCTATTAACAGCTGTTATGGAAGTTGCAGGTTGCTGTTGTTTTTCCTGGAGGAGCTTGTCATGCTGCCTTTCCTCACGAATTTGGCTGTTCCCATTGTTGAAGGAGCTCAAGACCTTATCACTAAGAATGGCTGTGGTTCGCTTTGCAGGAGATCTGGTCCTCATCTTGAGCATTGCTTCATGGCTCTGGAGGGGAAGATGGTGCATTGCTCAGCATCTTGGAGAAGCTTTTTAGATTGGGTTTTCTGATGGGAACTCAGCTTTACACATCACTGGAAGAGCTCAGAACCTCACTGTTGCTGAAGATGGCTGTGGTACTTTTCAGAGGAGCTCTAAGAATTCTTAGGCCTCGAGACTTACAGCAGGCATTGTTATAAGCTCTAGTCTTTAGCTGGCCTCGTGGAGGACATTATCACACCCTTAGCTGGATTCTTTGGTCTTTAGTGTTTGAAAAGATATCCTGCAGTTGCTTTTTTCATATGATTCTTTGGATGACTGTTATAAATAATCTTCACTGACAACTAAAATGCTGTGGAACTGGAACACATGATCGTGCTGCTTCAGAAGGAGTGGTTGCAGGGAAAGAGTCTGTTCTGGTAAGTGGTCAATAAGATACGCCAACAAAGAAATTAGAAGTATGAGAATGTTTTCAATTATGTTATAAACATTGATATCCTGGAAGAATTTGCTTCCTTGAGAACTCAGGAAGGTGGGAAGCTCCATCTCAAATTACTCCCTATCAAAGAATGTTAATCAAGTAGCACATGGTTACTCAAGACATCACGAAAGGTTTGCAGGAGGCTGTTGCCTGCCAATGGAGTGCGAGGTCCCCACTGCAGTAGCCAGAACCCGATGGGAGTGCTGCACAGGTTCTGCCTTAGCATGACGATCTTGCTGATTGGGACTCTGACATGTGAGGGAAGCTTGCCCCAGAGCCGGTCACTGTGTGGTGAGAGAAAAATACCAGCAGTGATCTCACTGTTTTCAAAAACAAGGGAGAGCCTGATTTAGAAGCAGCACACAAGAGCCTGGGGAAGTTATTGACATTTTTAAGTCATGTTTTATAATTTTTGTAAAGCAACAAAATAAAGCTGTTTTGTAAACAAAATTCATTCTTAAAAAAGCAAAAGAAATAATCTTATTATTACTCTCCTTGCAAAACCCCAAACTACAACAACTCTCTTGAAACAATTCAGTTTCGATAAATAATCCAATTTGAAGGTGTCTTACCTTAAATAGCCCTATACAAATCTGTTCACCACCTCAAAAAACTTTCTAATGAATCAGCTCTAGCCAAAATATCAACATAAAGTAAATTTTAGCTTCTTTTAACATCTTAACAAACAATTCAGAGTATGTCTGCAGTATATTGTCCATAGCAACATAATTTTATTGACAATTATGTACAGCTCAAACTACTTATATCAAATCCTGGGATAACTTATTAAAATATATCCCATGTTCTCTCAATAAATGTTAATGAAATATAAAATGTATGGGTTCAGACACCAATTAAAGTATTATTCCAAGCCGGGCATGGTGGTGCGTGCCTGTAATCCCAGCACTTGGGAACCTGAGACAGGAGGATTGTTGTGAGTTCGAGACCAGCCTGAGCTACAAAGTGAGTTTGAGGCCAGCTTGAACTGCACAAAACCAAAATATATAAATAAATAAATAAATAAATAAATAAATAAATAAATAAATAAAATAATTTTAAAAAGTACTATTCCATTAATATATTGATATTACATATATATATTTATGTATATTGTGAGTGTTTTATTATTGTTTTAATTATATCCAGATGAACATTATAATGTTTATTGTGCAGATAGAATTGCTTCCAGAAGCAGGCGAATAAGAAATCTAGAACTGCAACCATAGGGAGTTATTCAAAGAAATTGTCGACCATATCCATTTACAGCTCAGCTTAATATTATGGGCTCACGATGTATACTTCATTTTTATACATTTATGCTTTTCTGCTGGATGGTTAAGACCTAGGTAGATCCAAACTTATATACCAACACATGTACTTTATATTTCCTATGTGGTCATTGAAGTCTTCTCA
>PVKA01010530.1:0-64079 GCA_004027165.1 Ctenomys sociabilis
TATTGTAAGTAAACTTATTTTTCATAGCACTACAGATTACTAATTGAAGAACTATTTTCTGTATATTCTGAGCTGGAGGATACATGTAAATATGCTTCCCACTATAAGGGAAAAGAGTTATAAAAATAGAAATAATAGATGGAATGCTGTGGGGTGGGATTGGAGGCATCAATATGGGAGGAGTTGGGTCATCAAAGGAAGTACTGCAGTGGTACGCCCACTTATGACAACTTTTGTTTGCAAACAACTTGGTTCACAAACAAAGGCATATAGAAAAATTTATTTTTGTTTGCAAACTCTGCATTAGGTGACAAACACAACCATGACCATTTTCCCCACACAAACACAAAGGTGGCCATCTTTGCCAAAATTGTAAGACACACCGAGCTTGTGAACTGAGGTACCACTGCAGAATTAACACTGATATAATACTCTTCCCCAGGAAGGAGGTATGCAGCAAGCAAAAAGGAAGGAAGATTATAGATACATAGATGTTGATACATATATATACAAGGACTTAACATAGTGGTGTTCTGGTAGCAATGATCATTCTTAGCTCTAAGATTTTGGTTTCTAAATATCATTTTCATTAAAAGAACCTAGGTTTCTCAGAGAAATAGCTGAGTTCAGGGTTAGTGCTGGCAAAGTTCATCTGGAGCACCTTACTGTGCCAGTGAAAGCAAAGGCTAAGGAGAGAAGTCAGAAGACACAAGGCGTTCAAACTTGGGCAGACTAAATATCAAAATCACAAACTACTCAATAAAATAAGAATTGATAAGCTCAGACCAATGTAAATGAATAGAGAAGAGAAATTTTTCCTTACAATAGAATTCCAACTAATTAATTTAAAAGCAACTAATAAAAATGAAATCAGATTAGAAAATCAATATTTGGTAAATATATAATAATGGAGTCAGAGATATCATGTACATTTTAGTATATGCTAAAAGCAGCAGGCTTTGTGAGAAGCATTATACAAACTCAAAGTGTGTTCTCAAAAAATATTAAGAACTTCTGATATTGCAAAAAAAGACTTTTTTCTGTAGTGGACTCTCTGGGTATCTCCAAGTATTACTTCTGGATGATTTACTTAGGGGTGCACTCATGTACACACCCACAGACATCTGTCTATACATGTTCACTTAAGCCAAACTCTTGTCTTGCAGATGTAGAAATTGTTGCTTTGTTTCTCTGATAACACTGGTTTTAGAGAAAAATAGGGTGGACCATGCTAATGTTAATAGAGAAGAAGCATTCTTTTGTTTCTTCTTTGTGAAACTTGATGAGGAAAAGCAATTCTAATATAAATCATGAAAGCACTATAATTACTATAAGTAAGAAAATTCAAGGGGATTCAATCATTATAGAATGGTAAAGCACCTACCCATCTCTTATATCATATTGTTACATAAACTGTGTGCAACAGACAAAAAAAAGAGCAATAACTGACAGAGAACACTGGTAGGAGCTGCTTTCACTAAGTGATAAAAAAAAAAAAACCCACAATCAGAAATGGAATACAGGGGCTGGGAAAATAGCTCAGTAGAATAAGCACTTGCTTAGCAAGTGCAAGGGCCTGAGTTCAATCCCTGGTTCCACCAAAAAAAAAAAAAAAAAAAAAAAAAAAAAAAAAAAAAAAAAAAAAAAAAAAAAAAAAAAAAAAAAAAACACACCATATGGAATACTTCTGGAACCAGAAATGGAACTAGAATTCTTTAGAACACATCAACTTCTGAGATATTCAAGGCAAAAAAAAATATGCAACCTGAATTTTATCATTAGGAATCAACTGGTATACTCAAAACGAGCAACATTCTACATAGCAACTTGCCTGTACTCTTTCATCACTGATGCTTTGTCCATCCCCAAAATGAAACTTGTAGGACCACTTAAATTAAAGGAAGGTAAAAATGCAAGACAACCAAATGCCACACATAATTTTTGAAATGAATCCTGAACCCTGAATAAAAACTAAACGTTTTCCTTCATCATTGTATAGGATATGAGTGAGTTAGCAAAATTTCAATAGTCTGTTAACGAGGTACAGTGCTAATGCAGTGTTAATTTCACTCATTTTGATTAAATATTACAAATTTAGTTAGGAACCAATGAGCATCATGGGTGCAACTTATTCCAAAATGGTTCATAACAAACAACAATGATAAACAAGCAAATCAACAAGCTCAAAACAACCAACACTTATCTATCTCTACTGAGAAAGAACAGATCAAAGAAAGTAAATGTTCCCATTTGATAAGTCACAAAGAGCAGTTTCTGGCACTCCTGGAATCTATTCTATAAGCCTCAAATTATTTCAAAAATGAAATCTTTTGGAACAAAAAGATCAGTCATAATGACTAGTTAACATCCTCTAATGACTTCCCACTCATCCTTGCCCATGTAGAAGTTTCATAAAGTGGTCAGAACATTATTTCTTTGTGAAGAATGGCTTTTAGAAGGAAGCTGAGAGTACCAGTTAATAGGCACTAAAAGAAAGGTAAGTTCAAAAGTAGATATTTTAGGTGACTCACAATGTGGCCTCTTGAGTACAGTGGGACGTAAAACTATGATGTGAATACACTACTGTGCTCTGTATCTGGGAAGAGAACATGTGGATTGAGGATACCTTTTGACGAGAACTATACTCTATGATGAAAACAGACTCTGTAAGTAAGAGATATGAAATTGGTTACTTTAATGTAGGTTTTGAGGATATATAAACTTGGAACAGTTTGTATATCTGTCAAAATGCCTTTGACAGATAAAGCAAGCCAGGGCTATCATACAATCATTAATATGAAGCTATAGATGGATAGGTATCAGGGAATGTTTCCAAATCATGTCATAGAAGTGTTTGAGAAACTGAAAACTTAATGAAGTTTACCAGATGTATCGGCTATTACCACTAATGCATGTGTAACTCAAAAGAAGACAGTTTCAATAGAATATACCTGATGTTTATAAGGAAATTTTGTGAAAGAATGCCAAGACTTATTACAGGCTTTTGTTAGTTACAAACTTGTGGCACTTGGTACATGTACATGTTTAACTAGGACTGAGTGCATCTGCCCCTCACATTAACTTTTACTAATTCATCTGTTAAAGGGCTACAATCCATAAAAATAGCTGCTGAATTTCTTTTCAGGAATTTTAACGTTCACCACAGCATTTTTGCTATTCTAAATAATTAAAACAGTAGAGAGCTTTATTTCTCTATCCAATTAGAGGCTAGTGGTTGATGCAAAGCCAACAATATAACCTTCTATTCCAGAAAGGAGCATTATATAATTAATCTTTTCTGTTTGGAATGCATACATTTTCCCCACTTAGATGCTTTATTTTGAATTGTTCCCAGGATACTTGGAAATCTTTTCACAAGGAGGCTTAGCACTGAAATTGCTTCTTGTGTTAAAATCTAATTAATTTTCCCTGAGTAGCAGAGGCAGCAAAAGTGTCCGGAGCCAAAGAACATGCTTTATAATAAGCCTGGGACAATTTTACAGTTGAGAAACTAAATAATATGTTTGGTTTGATTTTTTTTATTCTTCTATAACCTCACCTTTGCATTTTTTACAAGCCAGCACTAAATGGCTTTTCCAACTTCATTTTATCAGGACATCATTTACAGACTGGCTCAGCCACTGTCACTGAACTTTTACTCAATAGAAAATAGAGCAGAGATTCTGCTCTAGGAAACATTCTGTCCTGGTTACAAGGAGGTGCAACATGTGGAAAGTTTTTGGTACAGTATTGGTGACATAAAAGATTTATAGGTTAATCAGACCAACAGTGAGAAACTGTTGAACAGATAACACTGACATGCGTGTATAACAGATACACCACAGTCAAGTAATCAAGTCATTATTTTTAAAATTTCAGGTCACTTAAAACTTTATATCTGTATATTTTACCAAAAAATTTACAGTCATAAATTTCAGCCTTTAAAGTCATAGATCAACCCTGAGCTCTACACTTTAGAGTAGAACACTTAGCATGTGCAAGGCTCTAGATTCTAACCTGCACACAGCAATAAGCAATGTGTACAATTAAGTAGATATTTTTTAAAAATACATTCACAAGGTGTCCCTGCCAGCATCACTACTTAATTTTAAACACATTTTTATCACTTCTCACCTCTGATAATTCCATCTCATTAATAGTCACTCCTATTTTACTCTTCGGTCTATTTCTATGAATTTTCCCATGGAAGCACTTCATGAAAATGGAATCACACAACACGTGGCCTTTCCATTTAGCATATTTTCAAGGTTTATCCACATTGTAGCAAGTATGGGTACATTCCATCTTATGAGTAAATAATGCTAGATTATGTTTAGATTTTATTTATACATTCATCAGTCAAGTGGACACTGGGTTGCTTCCATGTTTGAATAATGCTGCTGTAAACATTCATGTTCAGATTCTGTGTGAACATATACTTTCAGTGCTCAAGTTCCTAAGGTGAATTGCTGGGTTATATGGCAACTCTAGGTTTAACTTTTGAGGAACTGCCAAAATGTTTTGCTAAGATGCTGCACTACTTTGCATTCCAACAGTGATACATGAGGTTTCTGCTCTCCCACATCTTTTTGTCAGTACTCATTGTTTTAGCCATTCTAATAAGTGGGAAGGTATAAAGATGGATCACAGTGTGATTTCAATTTCAATTTTGGTCATGACTCATGGTATTGAGTATCTCTTCATGGTTTTCCTGGCCACTTGTGTATCTCTTTTGGAAAAAATATCTATTTAGACCCTTTTTCCACAATTAAAACAAATTAACTTACTTTTTTTTTTTTTTTGCGGAATCAGGGATTGAACTCAGGCCCTTATGCTTGCCAGGGAAGCGCTTATTCCATTGATCCATCTCCCCAGCCCCCCAAATTAATTTCTTTTCACTAACAAATCATAAGAATTCTTTATATGTTCTGGATACTATCCCACGTCGCTTGCATAATTTGCAAGCATTTTCTCTTATTCTGTGAATTTTTTCATTTTCTTGATTGTATTCTTCAGAGTATAAAAGGTTTCTGGTTAATGAAATCCTAATTAGGTACTTCATTTTTACATGCTTTATTACAGTTTTGATGCAAAATTTAACAAACCATTACTTAACCAACATAACAATGAGTTCTTTGTGCAACTTACACTGGATTGTTTAGGCTATGTTAAATGCTTTGAAATCCCACATGAATTTTAGGATTGTATTGTCAATTTCTGTAAAATACCAGTGGGAATTTTTGTTTGTTTGTTTGTTTGTTTGTTTTTGCGGAACCAGGGATTGAACTCAGGCCCTTGCAGAATTTTTGACAAAGATTGTGTTGTGGTCTACAAATTAATTTTCAGAGTACTGTCATCTTCAATCTTCCAGTTTATCAACACAAATAGAACTGCTTTCTTAATTTCATTTTCAAATAATTTACCAATGAATATAGAAATTATTTTCTGTATGTTGATCTTGTATCTTGAAACAGAGTTTTATCTTATATCATGACTATTATCTTTAATGTATGTATGCATGATAATCTTTGTGTATGTATGCATGAATTCTTCAAATTTTCTCTTCATAAGATTCCGTGATTCATGAAGAGAGTTTTACTCCTCCTTTTCATCACTCCATATATATATATCTTGCCAAAGTGCCTTGCTAAAACTTCTTACTCGACAAATCTTAAGTATAAAGAGCAAAATCAAAGCTAGATGATGATAAGTGGGGAGAAAGATCTTTTCCAAAGAAGAGGATCAAGAGCTGGAGGAAGGAGAGTGGGAAAGGAAAGGTAAGAGATTAAAAAGGATTTTAGATATATTATGTACCTGTAACCAACTCCTCACAAGAAACATAAACATATGAACTGAAAACATGTACTAGTGAGTAACTAAAACTTAAAAAATGAATTAAACCTCCATTAGAATGTTTGTTGAGAATGGCTGTTCTCACCTTGCTAATGGTCATAAAGGCAAGGTGTTTTGTCCTTCACTATTAAGCATGATGCTAGCTGACAATACTTATAGATGCCTTTTAAGAGGCTGAAGTTCACATTTATTTGTAGCTTGTAGATTTTTTTTTTTTTTTTTTTTTTTTTTTTTTTTTTTTTTTTTTTTTTTTTTTTTTGTCTTTCATTGTGAAAGGTTTTAGTTTTGCCAATTGCTGTTTCTGTGTTTATATTTTATTTATTTATTTTGGCAGAACCGGGGATTGAACTCAGGCCCTTGCGCTTGCCAGGCAAGTGCTTATTCTACTAAGCTATCTCCCCAGCACTGCTGTTTCTGTGTTTAATGAGGTGATCATATGCAGTATTTGCCCTTTATTCTATTAACATGGTAAACTACACTATTGGACATCTAGATGTTAAATCAACTATATAGTCTTAGGATAAGTTCCATTTGGTTAGAATTCATAATCTTTTTATCCTATTGATTCAATGTGGCAGTATTTCACTGAGTAGTTTTGTTTATTTTATATAAAATATTGGTCTGTGACCTTTCTTTTCTTGTAATCACTTTGATAATGGATCAGCATAATACTGGTCTTATAAAATGAGTTTGGAGGCTGCACTTTCTCCTTATTTGGGGGGTAAAAGGCTGTGAACACTTGTTGGTGATTCTTTTGTGGATGGTATAATTAGCAAAGTCACATGTGCCCAGGATTGTTTTGCAGAAATACTGCAAATCACTTTCCTTGTTATAGGTCACTTCAGAGTTTCAACTTTTTCTAGGATCGGTATAAGCATTTTGTTTCTGTGGTGATTAATTCTGCTCATCAACTTGATTGGGCCAAGGAGTGCCCAGATTAAACATTATTTCTTGTAAGCAGATTTCCAGATGAAGTTAGCATTGAGTTGATGGTCTCATTAAACCAGATGGCTCTTCCCAGCATCGATGGGTGTCTCACTCTTCTCTCATTGTTCCAACACCCAAAATGAAGGAAGGAAAGGTTTACTCAGCTCACGGTTACTGAAGATTTTAGACCATACTCAGCTGGCTCCCAGGCAGGCTGGCACAGGACAGACAGCATCAGTTCAATGTGGCAGCAAAGAGCAAGAGGAGCCAAGGGAGGAGGAGCAGCAACAATGGCTGCAGAGAGGAAGTCTGTCTCTCTGTCTCACTTATGTTACATTCAGGCTATCCAACCCAGGTTTGGTGAAACACTCGCACTCATAATCCCAGCAGTATGAAGACCCATAATCCTTGTGGATCATGAGTTAACCTCAAACACTAGAAGTTCCTGCCCAATGAATGCATGAGGCTTTGGGGGGACAACTAGGCACAAACTGTAACAACGGGCATCACCCAATCCACTGTGGTCCTGATCAGGGCAGAAGGCAGATGAAAGGGGAACTCTTCCCTTTTGCTTACTGCCTACCTGCTTCAGCTATTGTCTTTCTGCTGTCCACTAACTAGCATTTGTTACACCACTGGCTCCCTTGTTTCACAGGCATCCATATTTGGACTCAAATTGTATCACTGGATAAGATCACTACATAGCTTAGCTTCGATAATCATGTGAACCCATCTCTCATAATAAATCTCTCTCTCTCTCTCTCTTCCCTCCTGTTCCTGTACTCTTGTTATGGTTTGTGTCTTGTTGTTCTCCCAAAGACTTAGGTAGTCATTAGGGCAGGTTTCCAGAGTTTGTGGGATTAATTCAAGATCCAAGGCTGGGATTACGGATGTGAGTGCTACAGTCTCCCTGGGGAAGATTGCCTGAATATAATATAAGGAAGAGAGAGCGGCTTGCTAGCTGCTGTAGCTGCTGCTCTTTCCCCTGCTCTTTGCTGTTTTCTGTGCCATGAAAGGCTTCCCTCTGCCATGATCAGATTTTCTACTTGTCTCTATTTTTACTTACAAAAACCTTTCACTGAGACTAAAGATTTGTTAATTTTATTGATTTTTTTTTCAAAAAACCAATTTTTTGTTTCACTTATTTTCCCTATTGTTTCTCTGCTAATTATTTTCCCTTCATATCTCTCTCTCTCTCTCTCTCTTTCATTTTCCTTGCTGTAGGTTTAGTTTGTTCCTCTTTTTCTATTTCCTTCAGATACAGGTTTAGGTAATTGATTTGAGATTTTTCTTTTTTTTATAAATTTCCCTCTAATCACTGCTTTAAGTATGTCCCATGAATTTTTTATCTATTATTTCATCTTCGTTCATCTCAAAATATTTTCTACTGTCCTTTGCAATGTTTTCTTTCAGAATGTTAGGAATGTTAGAGTTTTTAACACCAACTATGAATATTCTATAAGTATTCTTCTTCCTCAAGTTTTCCTTCCAAGTGAATTGGTCAACTTCTTATTTGCTCAACTGTTATTGCTACCTCAAGCATGTGTGATGTTAAATAATTGTTGCTAATTGTCTTCTACACATAAAGGTAAATTTCACCATCCAGGTGAAATTCATTCAGGTCCCTTGACTGGAGATGTAAAAATAACTGCAGGATTGGTCAAGTAATGACAATACTCTGAGTGCTGTTAGGGATGGGTGGGGTGTGCTGGGAGCCTATACTCTCCTCCTCCTGCTGATGCATCTAGATTGCTGGTTTGCACCATGACTGAGATGCTACAGGGCTGGAAGACTAGCATGGAGCTGAAGATAGGTAATGAGTAAGTATATGGAGGTAAAAATGCCACAAGCTTACTGTTTTAACCAAAATTAGGTTCTTTGTCTTGACTACTTTTTTGGATTGTTATAAGCCTTTGATTATTTTTCAGAATCTGAAAAGTGAATTCTGACAATTTTTGTTGCTTTTTGGCATAGGAGAATATCTTTGGAGATTTTTGTTCTGCTGTTCTTGATATTCAAACTCATCTTAAGTTAAAACTGCACGTACCTCAAAAGTCTGATATCATCTCCCTACTTTCTGATACATCACTCAGTGCACTCCGGTTAGGAGGATGCCAGTATAAAACCTCTCTTCAGAACCAATTGAGGTGTTTATATATCCAAAGGTCACATTACATGGCCTCACATGATCACAATGGCCCCTGCGGTCTCCCCAGACCTTCTTCTGGGAGCGCTATTCTCCCAGGTCAGTGGGACTAAAGGTCTACCGTTATGCAAAGCTCCTTCACTCTCCTGCTCCTCGGACTCCAACCTTCCTTCACAAACCAGCACTCCACTATCCCTTGTCTGCCACCTGTCCTGTTCTATTCATTTTACCAACAAGGAGTGAAGCTTTGTATAAATACTGCTTTAGTGAAGTCACTCCAGGGCCCAGAGACTTCCACCAATTGTCTCCCAGGTAAAATCTATCGTTTCCAGTTGCTGTCCAGGTTTTTATAACCTGGACCCAACCTGATCTGGAAATCAAGAAAGCTGGTTCTGACTGCAGCTTAGTTCCATGGAACACTTAGTACACATAGGGCATCATTGAACACCTACTGCATGCTGATCTTAGAGATAATCCCAGGTGGTAGAGACGAGTAAAGCTGAAGTTATACCATATTGTATCCAGATCTATGGAAGAGGTTCAGTTAAGACTTCTGAGAACGGCAGAAAGGAAAGCTCTTGCTGTGGGTTGCCTGCTCACCTTATTTATCTACCTTTACAAAAATATTCTAAAAGGCGAGGTGATTGTTATTGGAGCTAAACGGTTCTGTAATAGGTTTTCTGTACCAAATACAAGTAAATATTGTTAGAATCCTGGAACTTCTGCATACAAAAGAGGTTAATAACCAGTGACATCTTCAAAGCAGGCATGTTACTAGCTTCTCTCTAGGGTGGTAGAGGAGATTGAGCAGAGAATACACAGGCACAATCTTTGTGAACTGCCTTACAAACATTGGTTGTTATTATTGAAGCAATGTCTTTTATTTTTATTACTATATATCCTAAGTCTTTGTGTCTTCATGTGAACACTGGTTTGGGCAAATTAATGAATATTGTCAATTTATTTTGGAAGATAATTTTTGTGGGAAACCTGTGACTCACACCCACTCTATAATAGTCTCAGCCATGTTCTAAAGTTTCCATTCCTCTGCTGAGTTAAGTTCCTAATTCTTCTTACCCCACCTATTTCCCATAAGTCTCCTGCTATGCCCCGGAGGTGGGACTTTCTGTCGGACTTTCTGTCGTAGCCCAGTTGCCTAGTTACTCGCGCCTTTTTACCCGCCGACGTCATTTCCCTATGTCTCCACTATATATACCCAGAGTTTCCTTTGAATAAATGAGACTTGATCAGAATCCTGTCTTGTCTCCATTTCTCACGTCTCCTGTCCCTTGTCCCTTCTTCATCCCTGCTCCTTCCCCAGGTGACACGTGTTGACTTCCCCGCTGAATGAGACAAGTGGCACCCAACGTGGGGCTGGTATGAAGGATTCAGTGACGGAGCCATTGGAGAAGGCCAGTGCAAAGCGAAAGTAAAGAAGCTGCGATGCCTGAACCTCGGTAAGAGAACGGCACCTCATTCCCATTCCCCCAGACATGGGACAGGCAGTGAGGAACATGAAAAGTTTGTTGAAGGCTTGAGCAAAGCATTAAAGGCGCGAGGTGTGAAGGTTAAAATGAAACAATTGATCCAATATTTTGAATTCATCCATAAGGTGTGCCCTTGGTTCCCCCTAGAGGGCACGATCAATTCTAAAACGTGGCAGAGGGTAGGTAATGCTCTGCAAGGTTATTATAGGATCTTCGAACCACAGAAGGTCTCTGTGACTGCCTTTTCTTTTTGGAATCTCATTGGTGAGATCCTCTAGCAATGGCATTGGGATCCCCTAGTTGACCAGGTTGTCAGAGAAGGGGAACATCTCTTCCAATTGTCCGCCAAGAATACACCAGCACCCTCCCAGGCAGATGCTGATTCCCTTTCCTCTGCTGATGAGGAGGAACCAGAGGGGGCTGCACAGTTAGCAGTCACCCCCAGTGCCTGCCTGATGACGCCATGTTGGAGCTCAGGCGAGGGCCCCGTAATGTGATTCCACCCAGTGCACCTCCTGAACCTATAATTGCTCCAGGGATGAGTAACCTGTACCCTGATCTCCGTGACTTGACAGTTAATATTGATGGCTCTGATAAAGGAGCCGTTGATCTGGAGACCTCTGGTGACGAGGCAGCTGAGAACTGCCCGTCATTGCCGCGGGTACTTCCCCTCTCCCCAAAATTGAGGGGACACAAACAGTTCCTTCCCGTAATCCAGGAGTTAGAAATGAGAGTGGAGGATCTCCAAAAACAAATTCGATTGGAAAACCAGTACCATGACCTTACTAAGGAGCTCACGGCACTTTGCCTCAATCAGGCCGCACATGAGCCGCCCACCATTTTATCTTCAAATTCCTCCCAGCCATTGCCAAAAAACAAAATGGCCGCCGCTTGGGCATTTCCTGTAACCGAAACACAAAGGGTGGGAAACGAAGGGAAACAACCTCAAACTATCAGAACTCACACACCTTTTGACTTAAAATCTTTAAAAGAACTAAATACTGCTGTCATGCAGTATGGTATGAGGGCCTCTTATACACTCACTGTACTGGATTCCATGACTCAAGGATGTTTCACCCCTAAGGATTGGCATACGTTAGCCAAGGCCGCCTTGTCCGGTGGAGATTATTTGCTTTGGAAGTCCAAATATCAGGATAATTGTGAGTCCACTGCTAAAAAGAATGCTGAGACCAGCAATGGCTGGACCTATGAGATGCTGGCAGGCACAGGAAATTTCTCCACAACAGAGGCACAATCTAGATATGATGCTGGGCTATTTTCTCAAATCTGGTTGGCAGCAACTAGGGCCTGGAAGAGAGTGTCCTCCCATGGGGAGGCCACCTCCTCCTTCACTAAAATAAGACAGGGTCCGGGAGAACCCTTTGCAGATTTTGTTCATCGGCTGCTTCAAGCCGCTGAGAGGTTGTTTGGTAATGTGGAACAAAACTCTGACCTTGTCAGACAATTAGCTTTTGAAAACACTAATACTGCCTGCCAAGCTGCTATTAGACCATACCAAAAGAAGGCTGATTTAACGGGCTAATAAGCCTCTGTTCTGATAATGGAGCTGCTTACCAACAGGGTCTTGCTATGGCTGCCGCCCTTAAGGATATACGGTTAAACAATTTTTATCTCAACAAAATAAAAATAAATGTTTTAACTGTGGAGAATTTGGTCACTTTGCTAACAACTGCAAAAAAGGTTCTTTTAAATTTCAAACAGTTGGTTTCAAGTGACTGGAGAAAGGGCACAAACTGAGATGGGGGGGCCCATGCTCACACCCTAGGCTGGTCCAGATGGCATCTGCAAGATAGGTTCAGCCACAGAGGCCACAGCTACAGGGCCCTAGCTCCTTTAAAGCTTTAGGTAATGTGGGCCCAAGAAAACCTTATTAAGTACTAAGACCACTAAGCCAATCCTAGCCACTGGACCAGCACACCTGTCAAGTAAAATCAACCAAAGATAGCCCTAGGGCTAAAGTTCTCCAGGTTTTGTTTGGTGTAATCAGTGCTGTTTATACAGGAAAATCAAAGTTATAATTCTATCCACCCAAATCATTGTTTAAACCACACCAGATTCTTATGTTGCACAATTGGTCATCTTTGCTGAAAATTTTAAAATTGTTAAAACTAAGTAGTTGGTTAGAAAATAAAAATTGCTTAAAAGAAAAGCATTTTAATGGCTTTTCAAATGCAAATGTGGGTGGCCTCTAGGTGGGGCAGCTCCAAAGGTGTAAGGCCATTGCTCTAAGGTATTTTAAAAGATTACTTAAATTCTTTTCATTTCCTAGTTAAGTTTGATTGCTTCTTTTACTGTCCTAAATTAAAAATATTAAAAATAAGGGTTTGATATTTTACAAACAAATGTAAAACTTTAAAATAATGTGTAAAAGCCATGGGGCTACTTGATTTTGGCACACCATTTAAATAATAAAAGGCCTAGTGGTGGCCTCCAAAGGCCACTGTATGATCAAAATTCTGTTAAAGCAAAGGGGAGTCAATCTTGCCAATTTCACTTGTCAGTATCTACTATTAAATTTTTATGCTTTTACAGCAGTAGAATGACAAAGCAGGTAAGAAGAAAAAGGCTAAGAAGGGTCCTTTGGAGACCCTTCCATACCATACAATGGAAGGGACTCAGTCCACAACTAACCTGGGGCAAAGGGTGTGCTTGCGTTTTTCCAGAGAATGCTAACCGACCTGTTTGGGTACCAGAGTGTACTGTCAGGCTGTGCCATGGAGCCAGATCTAAAGAAGTTAACAGCAACCAGGCTAGATCCAGCCCAGGCCTCTTCAAGGAACTGACTAAATGGAAATATGAGGTCTAAATAGGTGACAAAATATGTAAAAACAATTAAGTTAAATTTTTTCAGTATTATCAAAAAATACAAAATATACACATCAATTATAGATGAAAGATTTCATTCCTTCTAAGCTTTTCTAATAAGAGATCTCTAATAACTGATAAATAACAAAATGTGACTAGTCTACTTATAAAATTTCTAAAGCTTGCAATACAATTGCTATAATTTAATTTGGCCAAATATCTGAGTGCGCTCTTGATTTTCGAGGGGTTTATGTGTCTGTGTGTTTATGTGTTTGTGTGTCTTTCAATGACCAGCTGTTCCTTTTTTTTCTTTTTTTTGATTATTTGTTCCAAATATAATTTGAGATATAGACTTGAAAGAATGCTTTTTTCCTAAATTAACAGTCTTAAAGTGATATTAAAATTGTTTATATACATCATAAGGTTTAAGCCAATTAAACAAAAATTCTTTACAGTGAAAAAATTATTAAGAGTCCAATTAATGAGTAAGAGGTGTGGCCAACCTTTTTATTTACTAATGAGGAGCTCCCAATAATCTCAATAGTCTCTTAGGAGACACTTTGCATAAGTAGAGATGATTGGTTAAAAGTGCTATACAAAACAAAATATTTAAGCATATCAAAATGTCATCAAGATTGTCTTACTACAATGTTCTATATAGTTTTGATTTCTAAACGTCTATAAAAATGTATAACTTGTGTGTTATCATTCTATAGAGACATATCAATGGGTAATTATAAAAAGAGCTAATAAAAGCTTAAAAAATGCTTATAAAACAAAAAAGGGGAATGGTACCCCACAAGGGGCTCACCTAGAAATATTTTATCTCATTCATCCTCCATTTTTTAAAAAAATTAGATGCCAATGGACAATCAGCAGCCCCTCACAAAGCCCTTAATGCCTCTAGCCCTGAATTGGCTAAAGATTGTTGGCTGTGCATGACCTTAGGCTCCCCCATGCCCTTGCTATTCCCTCAAATTCTGCCTCACATAGCATTGTAGATCTCAAAAACCAGAATTATTTGCTGGCCTCCCCTTTAGGGTTCAGCCTGTGGCTTTCAAAAACTCCTGTATATAGGGGAACATCCACAATGATGGTTACTCTGTTGATGTTAGATTTGTCACTTCTACCAACTGTAGTCAGATGTCCAATCACAGTGACTCTATTTGCCCCAAGAAGGGGCACGTGTTTATATGTGGGGAAAGTTTAGCCTTCACATTTTTACCTGCCAACTGGACAGGGCTATGTGTCATGGCTACCCTATTACCTGACATAGATGTCATCCCTGGAGAAGAGCCCGTGCCAATCCCTAGTTTTGATTATGCTGCAGGCCGCACTAAGAGAGCAGTCCAGCACATCCCTTTATTAGTAGGACTAGAAATCACAGCAGCCATGGGAACAGGTACAGCAGGATTAGGGGTAGCAGTGCATTCTTATACCAAACTAATCAGCTGATCAACAATGTACAAGCACTGTCTGGTACTATTCAAGATATCCAAGATCAGATAGATTCTCTGGTGGAAGCAGTCCTCCAAAATAGGAGAGGTTTAGATCTTCTAACAGCAGAACAGGGAGGGATCTGCTTGGCTTTACAGGAACACTGTTGCTTCTATGCAAACAAATCCGGCATTGTTCGAGACAAAATAAAGAGACTTCAAAAAGATCTTATAAAAAGGAAAAGACAGCTATTTGATAACCCCTTTTGGGGTGCATGGAATGGAGTACTACCCCATCTTCTCCCCCTATTGGGACCCTTGATTGGACTATTAATATTTTTATCAATAGGTCTTTTCAATAGGCTGATGACTTTCATTAAAGAACAATTGGGTGCCATTAAAATGCAACCCATACAGGTCCATTACCATAGGCTTGAGATGGCCAACAGAGAAAATTATGTTGAATTCCGAAAGAGCTCACTATAATGATGCCCAATCTAGGTAAAAGTGTTTTTCTTGCCTTCGTGAGATGGACTGGATAGCCAGAGACGGGCAACTAGAAGCTCACATGCGTCACCGACCACCACCTAAGACAGGAGCAGGGCCATTTGCTGCCCTGTCTTCCAATGACAGGTAAGGTCTGGTTCAGTCCCATGTGAAAGCATCTTGACCTAAGACAGGCACAGTCCCCTCAAGGAATGATGGCCTCTTAAAAGAATTTTAAAGAAAAAAGGGGGACCTGTGGGAAACCTGTGACTCGCACCCACCTTAAAATAGTCTCAGCCATGTTCTTCAGTTTCCATTCCTCTGCTGAGTTAAGTTCCTAATTCTTCTTACCCCGCCTATTTCCCATAAGTCTCCTGCTATGCCCAGGAGGTGGGACTTTCTGTCATAGCCCAGTTGCCTAGTTACTCGCGCCTTTTACCCACCAACGTCATTTCCCTATGCCTCCACTATATACACCGAGAGTTTCCTTTGAATAAACGAGTTGATCAGAATCCTGTCTTATCTCCATTTCTTGCATCTCCTGTCCCTTGTCCCTTCTTCATCCCCGCTCCTTCCCCAGGTAACCCATGTTGACTTCCCCGCTGGACGGGACAAATTTTTGTTGGGAATATTGTGCAGATAGCTCTATAATCATAATGCAAAATTAGTAAGGATTGCTGGTATCCCATCTTAATAATAAAAACAGCCATGGAAGAAAAGAAAAACAGTTACTTACACTCTGCTTTTAACTGTCCAAGGATGGAATTTTCTCCCCTGCACATGGTTCTGAAAGTATGCAAACAAACAATTATGTAGATTTCAAAACAACCAGTTTTAGCTGCAGTATCTGTGAATATAATTCTAGCTTAAGCAAACATAAAGCAAATGCTTCTATGATAAATGGCACACATGCTTTCTAAAGCAAAGAAAAACAAAATACATGAATATCACTTACGAAACTAGTAGAACATAGTAGCTGTGTTGGAGTGAGTATATGGAAAAGTTATGAAACTGATGGTAGATTTTAGAAACTACTTTTTAAATGATGGCTTATGAATGAGCTTTCCTTCTTACACATTTAGTAACAGCAAAGATAAATTTAGATTGCATCAACAGATAAAAATACTTTCATAATCATGTTGCTTTCTGAGGTGAAAGGGTGAAACCCTTGCAGAGTAACTCTGGAATAAAGGATACGATCATATTGGGTTGTCTCTATCATCAGCAACCTCCCTAAAATGTAAAGGGTCCCATGACTATGCTAATGATTTTGTTTCTCAAGACTCTGATAAGAGTTGATGAATTCTAAACTCTGAAAAACAACTTATTTTCTTTCAGAACCAGGGACTGAACTCAGGCCCTTGCACTTACTCTACTGAGCCATCTCCCCAGCCCCTGGAAAACAATTCTATGTTCCATCTGTGTGCTCTATAAAAGTAGTTAAAAAAATACAGTTATGCCTCACAAATGCTGATGTTATTAAGGCTGATGGCAGCAAATACAGATGTTTTTGCATAATAAAAGGTTATAGTTTGGGTTGCTGAACCAAAGCCAGACATGTATTTCATTCAACTGGTTCAAACTCAAGAAAAGTCATTGGAAATAATTATAACTAACAATATTCCAAGAATAATATTAGAATGGCAAATTAAGCAGGTAAAACCCAGTTAAACATTATGTCAGTGGACTTAAATACTTAAAAGCTTTATGTGTCATGTTATAAATTAGATAACTAGAAATGGGCAACTCTTCAATCCAATTATATAGACCAGAGTACAATTAAAATTCTCTCATACCCTAGGGGAAACAAGTAAAATTATTACTTGAAACTCTGGGAGATAGATAGATATAAGCTTGAAAAATCAATCAGAACCAAGAGGATTTTTAAAAAATTTCCCAAAGCAGGCATGGAATGGCTATAATCCAAGTTCTCTCAAAAGCTGACACAGGAAGGTTGTAAGTTTGAGCCTACCTCAAGTGACTTAGTGACTTAGCAAGATTCTTTATCCCAATAATAAATAAAAATGGACAGAAATTTATCTTAGTTGGAAGGCCTTGGGTTCAATTTCTAGTAATGAAAAAAACAACTGCGTCCCCTGTCTTACTCAGACCTTGGCTTCAGACCCTCCAGGGCCACTGCTTGGGAGCAGTCCAACCAGGAGGACACCTAAGCCCCACTCCAATTAGACCACACACCTGAGCCGTTCTCTGATTTACAAATGTAGGATGCAGTGTAAGGTTTTATAGCCTCCCTTCTACCTCTCAAAGAGGTTTGTTTAGAAAAACAAGAAATTACAAGTGGTTTGGGGAAACAAGAGATAGTAGAACCCCTCTCCAGTCTGGCCCTGCTCTTTAAAGGGTCTCAGAACAGAGCTTGAAACCAGCAGTGGACTTGTGAGCAGGCCTGCCACTCGCCTCTCTGCTTCATTCTCTTTTCCAGTTAGGTGATTAAGAACTCTGAGGTGCCTGTATCACCTTCTCTGACGCCCACGTCCCAGGCACTTCCCACCTCTTTACCAAGTGGCTTGAAACTCAGGGGGACCCAAGCACGTGGCTTTCTGAGGGAATGTGTAATTGGAGTTTTTAAAATCCCAAGCATAAAGCTCACCATTTTTTCTAGAATTTTAACAAAGATGTAGTAGAAAAATCAAATTAAAATTCCAGGAGATAGGAATTTACATTTTCCAACCAAGGTTAAAATTGCCAACCTTGTCGAAGGCTGCTAGCAAGTGAATCATCAAAATTGCACTCATATTGTTGTAGGTAGCAGAGTTAGATAAAAATATTTTTAGGCAGTCTGGCAGGGCCAGGCCCTGGAAAGAAATAATACAGGAAAGAAGATGCCAGCAACAGCGGAATGACCGAGGCTCCTGCTGTGAACCAGACCTAAAGGCTAAACAAATGCTAAAAGAGTAACACCAGGGATTGATATTCTAAATAGGTAGCGATCACCTAAAAAGACCCAAGTGAGTCACGAGCCCAACCCCCGAGGGGAAGAGACCTTGTCCCATATTCATGCCCGCTTACTACGTGACTCAGTTCCTCATTTGGTTCTGGGCCTAACCAACTTTACCTGAGCAATGGTGCTTGTAATCCCATTGGTTGACCATAGTTTTGTCCCACCCCAAATCCATCTAAGCAAGACCTTTCTCTAGCTTAGTCCTGCATGGTTTTGCCCTGTAAAAGTCCCTAAAAGAGACAGCTTCCCTGGGCAACCCGCTCAGGCCCCCCTTCTGTCCCTCTCCGACAAAAGCTTTTCTATTCAATAAAATTTTTTCCTCAACCTCCGTTTCTTTGTAAAATTCATTCTTCAGTTTTAGAGAACATGAACTCATCAAGGTCAGGTTGGGAGTTTTACTTCCCTGTATCAATATCATACTATCTTAAGCATTTAACTTACCTAATAAAAAGAATTTGAAAATCTCAACTATAATATAGTGATTTAAAGATAATTTTTAACCAATATTACACAGGTATGACAAGCAATAAGTATATTAAAGAATATTTTGGCTCTTTATACTTGCCGTGTATATTATGATTATTATGCTGTTTATGATTTTCAGCTCCATTTGAATTTTATCAATTAGTAAACATGATAAGATTTGAAAGTAAAATAAAGAGAAAAATGTCCCTTTGTGCGATGCTCTCCTGAAAGGATGTACAGAAACCTTGCCCCACCCTTCCCCATCTCCATGCAGCTCAAAATAGATTATTTTGCATTTTGGCACCTGTAGTTGAAGTGCATTATGGCCTGCAGAGCATTTCCTCCTCCAGTTGAAATGTCCCCTTCAAATCCGGGCAGCAGGGGTATTATAACATACACCCGATATCTCTGGCCTTCCCTGGAAAAGGCAGAAGCACAGAAATACATCAAAACAAAATAAAACACAAAAGAAGATAAAGGGCCAGGTAAAAGGACAAGCAGTTGACATGGCTACAAAGACAGAGTGAATGGCTTGGCACATCACATTCTCTCCTTTTTTGGTGCTGGGGTGCTGTTGGGCTGGAGGCCAGAGGCTGCATCCAGGCTACCAATTCACAAGCTGGACAATAAGCTCAACTGGGCAGCAACGTGGGAACCGGGTTAACTTTCTCTCTTCAGCATAGCCTTTGTAAAATAACATGCTGTGCAAGAAAGCTTTCCTTATATCTCATGGAAGTGGGGTTATAACAGTTTCAGAAAAGACATTACTGTTGTAGGCAGCTGAGTTAGAAAGAAGTGTTGTAGGCAATCAGGCAGAGCTAGGCACCGGAAGGAGCCAGTGCAGAAGGTAAGACAGATACCCCGCAACTGTGGGAGAGCCAGACACCTCCAGCTGTGGGCCAGACCTCAAGACAAAAGATCAGACAAATGCACCCACATACCTCTCTAAGGATAAACATCAGGGATTGATATTCTAAGTAGATCTTTATCACCCTGGAAATGCCAGGAAGAGTGACTACCCTAATCCCCTAAAGGAAAATCTCCTATTCTGTATTCATGCCAGCTTGCTGTATGACTTGCTTCCCCATTTGGTCCTAGATTTAATCAATTTTACCTAAGCAATTCCTAATCTCACTGGTTGACCATAGTTTTGTCCCACCTTATGCGAGTTCTCATGTTTCCTACCTTAGACTGTATCCCCTGTGGTTTTGCTCTATAACAATCCCTAGAAAAGGCAGGTTCCTGGCATTCCACGCTGATCCCCTTCTTACTCTTGGACACAAGCTTTCTTTCCCTCGATAAGTATTTTCTGCTCTTAACCTCCATTGCTCCTAAAATTCATTCTCTGATTTTAGAGAACACGAACTCGTCCCAGATAACTCAGGTTAGGAGGGTTTCCCCTGTATTATTCGCATGCTAGCTAGAGGTATAACATTATATCTGAATATGCTTATTGAGGGAAAGAAAGCTGCCCAATGTTTCCTGAGGCTCTTTAAGAATTCAGAGTGAGTAGCATTTAGTTTTAAATCCCCTACACATATAATGTGACAGTTCTTGGCCCACCCTCCCAACTGACCTTTGAGGGAAAAGGACTCTGCTTAAATATACAATAAAGAAGAAAATGTAGTCTGTATCTTAACATGTGCTCAGAAATATTTCAACTGTGCTTTAATTAGTACCCCTGAATTAGAGTCCTGAAAGTCCCTGTAAAGTCCCGGTCTCCATTTATAACACACACAAGAAGAGAAAGCCCAGAAACGACAGTGGTCTTCTTCGTAGTCAACAAATCTGAGCAGGATGCTGAGAGCTCTGTGTTCACCTATTGCTTCATTTTCAAGTCCAAGCCTACTTAAACTTTTCATAATACTTAATTTCTAAGCTCAAAACTTTTTTCTTTCCTGTGACTGTTATGGTCACTGTGAGGTTCTGGTTTCATTCCCGACCACCTGGGCGTCCATCTGCACATCAGGGTGTGTGCACTATGAAGTCGGGGGCAGAAACAGCTGGCTGTGAGCAACTCGGGATTCTCACGCTTCGAGCCAGAGAAACAAGAAACTTTAAGTAGGCTGTTGTAATGGCATGGATTAATCACTAGATGGCAAACGCAGTTTTGAGTTGGGAAGAAAACAAAAAAAATGTAAACTGTCCAAGTTCTCTGCTTGATAAGGAAAACAGAAGGGTTACCTAAGTGATTTCCCCACAGCAAATTTTAAGGTTGAACTGGACATTCAGGAACTGACATCAGTTGTATAATCTGCCTTTCTGGAATCTTTTTTTTTATTTTTAATCTGGTACGATCCTCCCACCCCCACACCCCTGGAGAGGGATGAAGGCCTTTTCCTCCAAGGCCCCCTTCCTACTAAAGAGGAGCAGCCCACCAGCTCTTAGCCTGAGTGCTCCCCATCCCTAAAGGCCACTCCCTCCCTCCAATCACCTGGACCTTCAGTCAGAATTGGGTCGTTCCTGCCTGTGCACCGCACCGCACACACATGCCAGGAGGTCTACCAGGCATGCTTGGGCTTTAAGTGATCTGAAACCCACATCTGCTACCGGTCATGGGATAAGCATTGTCTCTGAGACACAGGAAGCTTTCTATTTTCAGCAGTACCATGCAGAGGACCCTGGTGAACAAGACACATTCAGGACTGCTTGCCTTGAGGGGACAGGATCAGTTGAGAGGAACATTTGTTTTAGGGAGGTCACTAGTATTGAAGAGGTTAGGCTCCATGGAAACTTTTGCTTTAAATTACATTTTGTTTGAATTTTTCTTGTAGCAAAGAATATAAAAGATAGCTAGGTGTGGGGGTGCAGGGCCTACACCTATCATCCCAGCCCTCAGGGGTTCAGGCAGGAGCATGCTAAGTTTGAGGCCAGCCCAGGCAACTGACTTAGTGAGACCTCATCTAATAAAACAACAACAACAAAAACAGCAAACCAAACAAAAACTTGTCATTTAATCCATTTTTATGTGTAGTCAGGGCCATCAATTGCATTCATAATTCACAATGGATCCACCAAGCTGTGTATCCATCAAGTCGACCTTTCTTTCTTTTTTCTTTTCACTACTAGGTCAGACACTAGTGATCCACCTGTTTACAGCCTCCCAAGAGCTGGGATGGCAGGTGTGTGCCACCACACCCAGACTCATCAAGTCTATCTTTAAAACTTTCCCATCAACCCAAACAGAAATTCTGTGACTATTAATAACTATCCCATTTCTCTTCCCCAAAGTCATAGAAACCTCTAATCTACCTTCTGTCATTATGAATTTGCCTATCCTAAATATTGTGCAAATAAGTAGAATCAGACAGATTTTCCTTTTGTGCATGACTTACGTCATTTAGAATGACATCCTTAATGTTCATCCAAGCAGTAGCATGTCTCAAAATCCTTTTCTTTTTTATGGTTGAACAATATTCCATGTTATGCATATACCATATTTGTCTGCTGGTGACCACTTGGGTCATTTTCCCCTTCTGGCCACCATGAAAAATATTACTGTACTTGGCTAATAGCTTGTATCCTAGTTTTCTGTTCTTTTTGTACATATTCAGGAATGGGATTATTGGGTCATTTGGTTATTCTTTGTTTAGTATTTTGAAGATCCAGCAAATAAATTCAATGGGCAATATATGCTCATTTAAGAGGTAGAAGATTATGTGGTGGAAAAATTCTTTCACTCCTGTCTCCAGCCTTGTGTCTCCCTCCTCAGGGCAATTCTTACTGCCAGGTTTTTCCACGTTCTTTTAGAAATAGTGTATTTCTTTCCACGAGTGCTTTTGTAAAAGGAACTACTTAAACTTTTCATGGAGATTGAGAAAGGGCTCTGGAATTTCAAGCTGTAAGACTGTGGTTGAATGTAAGCCAACGAAGACATGTCAGACATGTCCAATCAACTCCTTAATTGAAGCCATGCACTCACTGTTGAAGATGTTCTAGTCCCCTCCTGAAACACTTGGTCCTCCTAACACTGGGGTTATGCTAATGGCAGCAGGGAGGTTATGGGAAAAGCTTGAGCCCCTACTGTGCAAAATTATTCATGGTATTAAAAGCAAGATATGCCCAACAGATGGGAAATCACATCATGCACTGTCTTCAGAACAACTTTATAAAACTGCAGTATCAAGTTTCTTCTCAAAATAAGCCTTTCTTTCAAAATTCATTAAATCTTATCACAATGCTATGTTTGAAAGCTAAAAATTTTAAATCAGTATCCAATGATTTAAAAGATTAAATTGTGTTATAGCCACCAAATGGAATGGCCATCTTGTAGTCAATAAAAATGACCAGTGTAACAGCTCAACAGCAAAATATTTCAGGTGCCAATAAAAATAGGGCTCAATACAAGATTGTCATTACATGACAATACAAAGGTGGCAGCTGTTAATAACTATTAAATCATCTTTCTTCAAATATGTTAATATCTTCCATTCTGTGCTCCACACACTGAAGTAGGCACTGCTCCTGGGGTAGCAGCTCACCAAAGATGTCAACCTTTCAGATTTAAGAAACCAGCATGGGATTCTCTGAGCTGATGCAGGAGTGTAATAACTCATGAGACAATGTGGAGATTTTTCTGACACAAGAGTTCCAGAAAAGAAAAGAAAAAAAAGAAAAAAAAAAAAAAAAAAAAAAAAAAAAAAAAAAAAAAAAAAAAAAAAAAAAAAAAAAAAAAAAAAAAAAAAAAAAAAAAAACAGAACAGAACAGACCTCGCTCCTTTTTAAGCTGAGCTATGACAGCTATGACTGTTTCTAGGGAGATCCCAGAGTTCAGAGTGTGCCCCAGCTACCCACACACTGTGGAAGCCCCAGGAGAAAGGGCAGAAAGACAACACTGAAAGCACCAGGGTGGGATCCACATGAACAAGCCACAGTGCTAAGATCTGTAAGCTCCGTCTAGAGATCCATGGCCCCAGACTGTCTATGGCAAGGCTGGTGAAACAGCACTTAACCAATGGAAGGCTCATCAGAAATAATGAGGAAACAGTGAATTTGGCCACATTTGCTAGGAAATGCCAAAACTACATTTTCTTCTACTGGGCTTGAACTAAAAATTCAATTGATATGAATGAAAAGGAAAATAACAAAGTGAAAGCGGTGGCTTTTTATAATTAATAGTTGTGTGTTTTGTGATTGTTGAGATCATCATTTGTTACGTAGACAGTCAATGCATACACTGATGTGTCTCCACCCCTGCTTCTGGTCTCCTGCAGAGCCCCTCTGTCTCCCCACTCTGGCCCTCCTATGGGGATCCACTCAGAAATGGGGCTGGATCTATACGAAAGCCCCAAGAAGCTCACTATTTTCTCAAGAGAGAAGATGGTTTATTTTTTGAGAATTTGAGAGTAACAGGTCATATTGCATTACTATCACTTCAAAAGCTGTTATAAATCCTTTCATTGTTATAGATTGTACAGCAGTGAATACTGTCAGAAATAAGAATAATTGTGGTTGGGTTTTAGTGGAAACAAAATTTATGCCATGGTGGTATCAGTTACATGGATTTGGGTGTGTAGTATCTTGGTGGTTTGGGACATAACTCTTTCTATTTTGTGTTTGGCAAATCTTTTAACATGCAATAAATCTTTCTGGGCCTCAGGTTTCTCCTCTGTACCTGAGGGAGTAGCTAAAATACCCTCTGGTCCACTAGAAATGCTGGCTCTATTTAATACTCATGATCTATTATATGTGTAATTTTATAGATGATGACGTTTATGTATTGTGAACAAACACCTACAGAATTCTTTTCATTATTTACCTTTGGAAAAATGCCATGATTTCAGTGTAAGAACATGGGAATGCTGGGGTAGCCCAGTGTGATGTAGACGTCTCTCTGGACCTGGTAACCTTTAGCGGGCACATCCCTCAGAGAACTCCAGTAAGATTCTACAAAACCCTCAGTAAGCCGTTCCCTGTTTGAGCCATCTGTTTGCTTTCTCTGTCTCACTTCACCCCCTTCCTTTTTCTCTCTGCCAGACCACTTGCTTGGGCTCAGAATAATAACTGGGCCTTGTCCTGTGCTAATTTTTACATCTTCAATCTGCTAAAATGACCATTTTGGACCAGAATAAAAGCTATTCAATGATCTAAATGAAAAATTCTCTGGCCAAGTTCGGTTGTCATCTGTGCCCCAGTGTAACCTCTTCTCTAGGAATTTTACAGCATTTGGAAGATATTCTACAAGAAAAGAAAAGAAAGTTAAAATGCTTTTATTCTTTTTATTATGACTATAGTTTAAAATTCACTTATTATGGTGCTTCTGTAACATTCCAATATACCTTTTCAGCTAGGTTTGAAATTATAGGATATAGATATTCTTTAAGCCTAAGAAATGCTTATCAATTGCTTAAAAAATAAAATGTTTATCTCACTTTTATGTTTTATTTTTTAATGTAATTAGTACAGGGTCTTACTGCATAGATTAGACTCAAAGTGATTCTCCTGTTTACAGCCTCCCAAGCGCTGGGATTCCAGGCACGTGCCACCATGACCAGTGTCACTCATCATATCTGCAGGCCCCAGGGGCACAGCCAGAACAGCACTCTGGGGATTGAACCCCAGCTGCTGTGCTCTGCCTAAGCAGGTGTTTTAGTGTGCTGAGCTATCTGGCCATCCCTTTACTTTTAAAATTTAAAGAAGGCATCTCCCACTGATTTGTGGAAAGCTTAATACTAGAAAAGCTCTACTTCCCTAGAGATGAGGAAAGCTTTGTACCTTAGTGATGAGAAGCACAACCTGAAGTTCTGAGAATATGGTTTGCGTTCTAGTTCTCTCTCAGCAATGGATATATGACGTGGGCATGTTACTGAACCTCACTGGGCCTGAGTCACCTCTAGCACTGAGAAAATTGTGCATTCAACCCTATAAAGTGAATTTCAAGACTGAATGAACGAATAATGCATGAAAAAAATCTACTATAAGGAAAGACTCTAAGAAGCATTTGGTAACATTTATATTCATTCAACAACCAGAGTTTCAGTTGAAAAGCTTATATGCATTTCACAAAAAGCAAGTATACAGATCCTAAAGTTAAAACAAAACAAAACTGGATTGAATTCACATTATACTTCAAGATAACTTTTACTCTACTGTTGGGGAAAGTGTGTCATCCTATCCACAATGGGAAATCCAAAACTGAGTTCGAAGGGGGCCCAGCTGCAGTGTGGTAGGACCTCCCTAAACAGAATGTGTTCATCTTGTGCCCCAACTGTCATGAGAGCCAGAGGCAAGGAACCCAAGCAAGTTGTTCTACGAAAATTTAAAATAAAGAATGCATAAACATCTCTTTAATTAAAATTGTCCTATTTCTGGAATGACTATTAATTTCTGATTTGAGTGCCAGGACATTTTTTCATCTCTGCTTGCATCTCTGCTGTGTGGCATAATTCCAAATGATGAATATCTTGGAAATGCTACAATAACTTCTCACACTAACTGGATGATATACAACTGCTTTCACATATATTAGATAGATATATACTAGATGATATTATCCTCTTTGTTAATGAAGAAACTGTTAGAAAAATGGACTGATACAGTCACAGAAGTGCACACTATGAACAACAAACAGAGGTGGGGAAGGCCCAGACCTCTGCACATCCTTTCTCACAATGATTTCAGACTTTCCAGTGGTTTATTTCCCATCCCACCCAGAAATGGGCAGATGGCAATTCTTCTACAGTTATAGGAGTTAGGAGGCATTTCACGCAGTATAATGGTATATTTTTAACTGCAGATTAAACTGAACACAGACTGTAAGTCAACCTACTGTTTTCATTGTATATGTCAACATTTTTGGTAGTAACAATGTGAAATGTACTAGCTTACTTCCCAACTTTCTACCAAGGCCAAAGCACATGTGTCATTCCCATTATCAAAGATCTGAGACTGTCCTCAGTAGCCACATGACTGTCCCATGGTGTTTTAACATGTTCCTTCCCAGATCAGCTGTTCCTATTTTATCCTTTGGTTTATTCACATATAAGAAGAGACAGTAACTTCAGACTGTGTATTATGATTTTTCTTTCTGACTTCTGGTCACATTTGAATTATCAAAGACAGGCTGTGGGTTGGGAGCTGGCCTCAACTCCAAGACACTACTTATCAGGACAGACAGTGATTCACCAGCAGCTCTTAGTTCAGCACAGGATAAACATGAGTCTGAGGCTCCAGGTCACAGATCACCAACACTAAATCTTTACAAAACCTGTTTATGTAAAAACATTACAGCTGTTGAGAAGGAAGGAGGAGGAACTGAAGCAAGCAGAAAAAATTGCTTAGGAAAGTAGTGTGAGTTAGATTGCAGCACTGGCAGAAAAATAAAGAAGTCACCTAGCTGAGGGAGTTGGCAATTTACAGACTCTGATCTCTCTGGGCTAGGAGGGCCCTGGAAGAGGGCCTGTGTTCCTTGGTCAGGCCTGGTCAACAGCAAATCATCATTTTCCTCGATCTGCTTTGTGCTGATATCTATTCCTTTTGCAACAGCCGAAATTGTACTTGCTGGTAAGAATGTGGCTTTGCCAGGGAAGTTCTGAGTTTCAGAAGAGTACAAAGCAGAACAGGATGCGCCTGCAGATGGCTCATCATGGCCCCTAATTAGTCAAAAGGAGGTGCTCCATTACCAAAGCCTAACAGTGAGCTTTCTAACTTTACCCTGAATATAAGCTCACAGGCTGTAAGTTATTAAGTGAAAAATACACAGTTGCAATTAACACAAGACAAGGGTAATGATACAGTCTAATAATGAGGCAGAGAACAGCAACAACAGAAAATATTTTTCTGGGATGCATGTGTAAAGCCTACATATATGATATACCTGTGACTATCAAAGAAAGCAAAACCCCTGAGAGATCAGTGCTGAATGATAGAGTTGATTTGAAATTTGATGGATTCATTTTCCATTTTCTACAAAGCAAGCTGGAAACTGCCAGTCTGAAATATGTCCTAGAAATCTCCAAGCGTGAGATACAGTCTGCAACTACAAGTACCTCATCTCAGGTCCTTTCTCTCTCAGAAGCAGTCCTCGGGGTCACTGGGAAATGTTCAATCAGAAAATATCTCCAAGTTCTCTAGAGCCCTGGAATGCTAGGATTCCATGATTTTAAAAGTCCAGATTCTTTAAAAAAAATAATACGATAAAGAAAAATCATTCTTTTAGGCTCCCCTACAGCTACAAATAAAACTTACGGTACTTGATAAGCCATGTTCTTTTAGAGGTGATGAGGGAATCTCCATTCATCCTACTTATTTACTAGCTAATTACAGTTCCAAAATTGAGGATTTGCTGCTTAGTCCATTGAACTAATTTGTCAATGGATACCTGTGACTTACTTCAGTTTCACATACACACAAAGTATTTTTCTTTTTTTGTCAAGTGCTCCTCATAAATAAAGCTAGCACCCTTGCATCAACAAAATACAAGAGGCAACAGAAAAGTAATGTAATTTTATAAGTTAAATCTAAATTACTCCCTAGGATTGGGAGACCAGCAAGGATACAAGGAATTTCTTTGTGTACATACATGTTTAAGTATAAACAGGCTAAGCCGGGCATGGTGGCACAGGCCTGTAATCCCAGCACACAGGAGGCTGAGGCAGGAGGATTGTTGTGAGTTTGAGACCAGCCTGAGCTACAAAGTGAGCTTAAGGTCAGCCTGAACTGCATAGTGAGACCCTGTCTCAAAAAGACAAAAAAGGGGGCCGGGGAGATGGCTCAGTAGAATAAGCGCTTGCCTGGCAAGCACAAAGCCCTGAGTTCAATCCCTGGTTCTTCAAAAAAAAAAAAAAAAAAAGTATAAACAGGCTGCTCTAAAGTCATTTCAGAAATATATCCTATGATGGCCTTCTTTTTACAAAATTTCCTACAACAACAAAGAAGATAATTACCTGTAAAAGTGCAGGTCATCATCTCTCTACATGCTACTCCAAACTATTCCTGAGGCATCTTACCTGTTCCTCAGAGTTACCTTTGGAGCATAAAAATCATCAGGTATCTGGGCCCCATGCCAAGCAATTGTGGTCTGTGTCCTTGGGGTTGAATCAATGTCTTTGTAAATCAGTAAGCATCCAGTGATGATGTGCTATGCAATCAAGGGTGAGATCCAGCCCTCACCCTCTGAGATGCAGGTGCTGTACTATGCTGCCTACATCTCAGCACTATAGCAACAAGACAGGCACACACACACCCTCAGCTTCTGAGAGGCTGGCTACAATAAAGGGCTTCTCCAGGTTCTGCTCTCCATAACCCAAAGGGTCTTTCCTCATTCATTCAAGGTAATCAATCACTTGTTGGGGGCAGCTGGTACCCAAGGCTTAGTCAAAAAGAAAGGGGAACAGCAAAGGCAGAATTCATTTGCCTCAGGATGAGAAAATCTCAAATTATCTTGAACAGCAACCCACGGTACAAGGAAGTTACCTGGTGTTAGGGGTCAGGGAGATAGGGTCAAAGATTCAAAGACTAAGGCCCAAAGCTGTTTTGCCTATTGCTAATAGTGATCTAAAATGTCATACAGTAATCAGTTCTTAATGTTAATAGTGGAGTCAGTAACAACAATGCAACAAGCACTATTTCTATGGGATCTACTCTCCTGAGTGGGTGTGAGGAAGAAATAACATAATATGAACCACATAAAATACTGTGAGTCACAGAAAATTCTGATATATTCATATCTTTAAGTCTAAAATTTCTCACATATTACATGAAAGAAGGATAATAAAGATATTGAAAGTTTTAAAAGTGCTTTAATCCTCAAATGTATATCTATTTGGAATTTTTCACTGCATGCCTTCAGTGACTTAACATGATGAAGTATAATGGTTTTGTCTGCTCAATTTGAAACTTCTACACCTACGTGAAATGAGGCATAAAAATAGTGTCAGGTGTCAGGACAATTCATCTAGGCAAGAAACAGTGCTGAGACAACTTTTCACATATCAAAGAATGATGTTGGATCCCTAACTCACATCACATGTAAAAAATAATTCAAAATGAATCAAATATAAGAACAAAAACTTAAATTTTTAGAAGAAAACTGGAAGGAATCTTCATGGTCCTAGACCATGTGGTAGCTTCTTAGTCATGGCACGAAATGCATAAGTGATAAAAGAAAATTATCAATAAATTGGACTTCATCTATATTAAAAAATTTTGTTTCAGAACACATCATCAAGAATGTAAAAAAAAAAAAAAAAAAAACCTCACTGGATGAGACAAACTATTTGTACATCATTGGGACTTGGATTTAGAACACACTAAAAAATACCTTTCCTACTCAGCATTCAAAAGACAAATAACAGTGATAAACAGGCAAGAGACTTGAGTAGACACTTTACCAAAGAGGATACGTAAGTGGTCAATAAGCAAGCAATGAGGTATCATTGGCCAGTAGAGGAAGCCTAATTGAAACCACAGTGAGATACCATTCCATGCCTACTAGGGTGGCTGCAACGTAAAAAAGAGAGCTAATAATAAATACTGACAATAGATATTGTAGCTCTCGCACACTTTGAGAATATATCATAGCATAGGTGCCTTGGAAGATAGTCTGAAAGTTCCTTAAAATGTCAAATAGAATTTACCAGAAGAGCCAGAAATTTCACCTCTGGAGAAATGAAAGTACATCTGCATAAAAATTAGTACACAGGGCTGAGGATACAGCTGAGTGGTACAGCACTTCCTAGTATGCATGGTTCAATCCCCAGCACAACAAAAAATAACCAACAAAAATCTAGTACAGAATGTTTCTAGCAGCATAATTCAGAGTAGCCAAAAAAATGGGGGCAAAATCAAATGTCAGCCAGCTGATAATGAGTGGTGATTAAATAAAATGTGTTATACACATATGATGGAATAAAAAGAAATGAAATACTGACATATGCGCTAACCTAGACGAACCCTGAAAACAGTATGCTAAATGAAAGACATTACTCATAAAATAACACATATTAAATTATTCAATTTTTAGAAATGCCCAGTCTAGAAAAGTTCACAGAAAAGGAAAGTAGTCTAGTTTTATGAAGGGCTAAGGAGGAAATGGGTAATGACTATTAATAGGAACGATGTTTCTTCCTGGGGTGATGAAAATGTTCTAAAATTAATTAGGTGATTATTATACAACTCTATAAATATACTAAAAATCACTTAATTGTATTAGGTGGGTGAATTATGTAGTACAAGGACTCTATCTCACGAAAACTGGTAAAAATAATCTTATGAGCCAAAGTAAGACAGATGGAAATAAGAATTTAAATATAACCCATGGAAAAACATGTCTATTTTGCTTTGTTTATAAGGGAACTTACTGTCTAACATTAAATAAATCAAACCACAAACATCATCTATGGAAAGAGACTGGACAGGAAAAACTGACTGCGGCCTGAAAGAATTCCGATTCCCACCAGCACAAAGCCATGGCATTTCCTTCACACCGAAGGAGATTCAAAGTCTTTAGAAACTGCCTCAGATGAAAAAAATCAATAACCTACTGCTGGCTCGTCCACATTTAAGCCTTTTAGCAAATAAGAGCATTTTAAAAATGAGCATCTAAAATTCATTTTAGGAGTAAATCCACATTTGGAGCAACAGCTTTGCCCCAAATTGTACTCACTGGAATGCTCAACACGTTACCTGTGAGCTTTCAGGATCCTCTGAGCAATGGCATCGCCCACCTTGTTGAACACAACTTTGTCATCAGCACAGCTTATAAAAAACTGGTTCTGTGAGAAAAAAAATAAAACAGGCATTCTTGTAAACTTTTCCCAGTACAAGGAAAATGTGGTAAGGAATGAGGGCTGCACTGATTGTTTTTTGTTTTTAAAAGGATCATACAACAGACATGTTCTGACCACTGAAATCAGACCAGGAAAATAAATTCCACAGAATAAAAAAGTCTGACTTAAAAAGAAAAGACTGACTTGGGCCTCACGGATGTCTAAGTCAATGATGACACATAGCATTCTCATCAAGTAGAAGGCCACATTATTATTTCACCATGAGAACTTCTAAGTTACATTCTCAGACTGCTAAGAAAATTCTAAAAGTAGGGGTTCTTCTTCAGATTCACACATTGTGTAGACGCTTATGATTAAAGCTTCAGGGGCCAGGAGATAGCTCAGTTAAAATAAGTGCTTGCCTGGCAAGTACAGGGTCCTGAGTTTAATCCCCAATACCACAAAATAAAATAAAATAAATAAAATATATATGGGCTTATATTCCATGTTAAGTCTATGTTTTAGAAAGGCAGGTAGCAGCTTCCTGGTCTACGTTTTCTATCCTTTCTCCACTATATCATTATGTCTGCTTTTACCTTGTCTCCTTTGCTTGGATCTCAGATTATACCTGAACTTCTGTCTTAAGTAGTTTCAAAACCCTTTTGTAAGTATACTGTATATACTAATAAAAGTAAACTAATAAAATGGAGGGAAAAAGTACTTTTGTTATTTGTATACATAAAACATTCTTTAAAACCAATATGGGAAAACTGTGTGTGGCATTGCCCTTATGATACAGAAATGTTGGTGCTGCATAAAAGAATGTTAAAAATTAGAGTTAAATATTATAAATACTATGTGTTCAAGTACATTGCAGATTGTTATATCTATAATTTCTAAGGGCAAGCACCTCAAATTATCTTGAGGTACAAAGATATATAGGCAACAACTCAAAATATGGATATCATCATTTTGCAGTATTATCATTTTTATCATTACACACGCTTTTTCACTAACTATACAAATCTTGAAAAATATCTCCAGGACACAAACTTATACAAGACACTTGCACTGGGTCACGGAGATGGCCCAGTAGAATAGGCACTAAGGGCCTGATTATAATCTCTGGTTCTGAAAACAAAAAAAAAAAAAAGACTTGTACAAAAATTCCTTGAAGATTGTGGTTTGCTTTAGGGTATCGAGAAATAGAAAGCTCGGCCAAACCATGCTGCTTCCCCAACCCTGAATTGATACTTTGAAGAAGTTTTCCATTTCCCAGCAGTCCTAAACACGGAGTGGCCACAACTGACTCCTTGCCTTCTTTCTGTGGAAGTATAGAGCCTGGCCAGAGGAATGTCTGTTAGGTCTTTGTCTATGGCCATATATATGTACTTAGCATTCCTGACCTTATTTAATGCTGTGAGCATATTTATAAGAAAAGCTGATATTAACACTAGTGAAAAGAGATAAAGCAAACTGACTCTAGATAATAGATGAATCAGCCTTAGAATCTTACTTTACTATGGCAAAACTGTCAAAGTTAATAATATACTTTCTGCAGAGTTTGCGAATTTCTCCTCTCATGTCCTATATTTACTGCAAGCTCCCATCCAGCTATTTCTTTGCATTCAGCTTGCTAATATTTTCACCTAGCACTTAGTTTTCTCTCTACTCATGCCTGAGAAATAAAGCTCCAGTGCTTTGCTGCCTGCCTTTACTGAACTGTCACTGCGTTGGAGGTTGTGGGGTGAGACAGCATTGCAAGTGAACAAGGGATGGTTAGAATGGTTTTTCCCAGCTAATTCATGTACCCCTAAACATTTGTTTTATTGGGTGGGAAGAAGAGCTAGAATAAAAAAAGGAGATACACTCTGACTTATTTTTTCCACTACTCTAACTTCATTTTCTCAGGGTTTTCCAAGCATTCTGAGATATTTTTATATCCACTTTGAAGTACAATTAAAGTTTCCAAACCAAACTTCAAAAAATGTTCTCAGACTTTCTCATATACTCTGTACACAAACTCTAGGGTCAGGAAAAAGTATTTTCTAACAAAAGATAATCTACAGAGGAACCATGTAACAGTAGGTTACAAAAACCCATCCCATTATTTTCTACTGTAAATTTGTACATCAGTGTAATGGTAGCCAGGTGTGCATTTCAGCAGCTGTACCTGGGGATACAAGAAGCAATCTTTGTGTCTCACCACTTGGTACTAACGACAAAAAGCAAGGTGCATGCACCCACGCACACTGTCAAACTGGGATTTGCATCCACATAATGCTCTCTCAGTTTTTGAACATCACAGAAAAAGGGTGGGGAAAAATACACCCATACTATTCTGTTCTGTAATCGTACACTTCACATAATGGAGTACTGGTGTGACTCACAGTATCTGGGTTTGGGACACCAGGAAGCCATGTGCACAGTCACACACTGAGCAGACAAATGGCAAGGTGTGGATAGGAGCTCCAAGGCAGTAACATGTGTGTGTTTATGGTATTTAAAAAAAAGTTTTCTTTTTATTTTTCTGGTAGAAGTCACCCAGTTCAGTACACTGGCATATGCAAAACCAGATTTCAAGCTTTGTAGGAGGTTAAAAATGAATCACAAGGTGACTCGTACAAAGATGATGTTGGCCATGGGAGCCAGAGTTCTCATGACAGTGAACTGGACAAGAATCAGCAGATACAGACACAGAGAATGAAGAACTCCCTGATTCAGTTGATGAAGAAAACAGCAATGATAGTATACATCTGACTAGTCAAAATGGTACAAAATGGTCACACAGCCAAATGGAATAGTCCAGTGTCAGAAATACACCCAAAAGTATAATGAGGATCTTGGCAGGGATGAAGCCTATTGGATGGAATGCCAGCGCTGCCACTCACTGTGGAAATTGTCTGTGACAGACACAAAGGCCCCAAGACATTGTGAAATACACAAATGATGAAATGGAAGCAAAACATTCTGCATATACCAATACTCAAATATGCATATCTGTTTTGCTATCGCACTAGCTGAACTGAATTCATAGGTCTGCTGTACTTAGCAAAGCTTTCTCATGGTAATCGCAGAAATATAAAAGAGTACGGATATAAAAGACTTTTGGGTGTGGGCTTGAGTTTTGTAGAATAATCATGACACTGAGGAAATTTGATTTCCTTCAGAATTGCCCAAAATTTGTTGACAAAACCTCCTGTTAAGAAAGAAAAAGAACTGATAATCTGGATGCTATCTGCTCATTGTCTGAGTTTTGTTTCAAAAGTTCAGGCAATTTACACACCATCTGAAAACATGACTATCTTGCATTATTTTGTGGTCACTGTAGCTTTAGACAGTATACAATGGTGGTGTGGCTTTTATTGTTGATCCAAAGGAAAGAAAGAAATGACTCATCTCCTTTATTTCTAACTATACTAAAACCTTGACAAAACTGAACCCTGAGATGGTAACTTTTCACAACAAAACCAAAGGAAGAATAAATATCATTGCTGAGTTATTCACCAACTGTGATGTCATTCAAAACACAGAGTGTTGGTCAATGGCTGTGTTTTACTTGACCCTAAACATATGTGGTATATGTACTTTAATAGTTTACAAAGAAATAACAAATGCAAGGCTTTGCATAGTGGTGCATACCTGTAATCCCAGCACTTAGGCAGCTGAGACAGGAGGACTGCCACAGGTACAAGGCCAGTATAAATTACATAGCAAGCCCCTGTCTCACCAAAAAAATGCACAATATCACAGAGAAATTTTCTTAAAGGACTGGGACTGGACCTCATAAAAGAAAATTTATTGCAGAAGGACAAAATATTTCTGCTCAGGGAACTCTGAAAAAATAGAAAAGAAAACCTATGGAGAACACTGGTGAGCTGACAGGTAAATAGGGAGTTGCAACATCACAAAGACCCATTAACCTAACAGGAAAACCAAATGCCAACTGTACCCTACTTATAATAAAGGGTACAACAACAAAGATGTGTGCTAGCAGTATGAGCAATACTTGTGCATGAAACATGTAGTTGTCATGCATGAAGGATGCCTAGGGGATGACAGTTGAAGCAGGGATTATTTCAGTGGTAGATTTTTGTCTGTATTTACATTGTAGTTCACATAGGTTTTTATTTGGTATCATCTTTTTTGTAAGTAAGCAAACAGCTGATGTGAAAATGTTGATATCTATGTAAGTAAAGATTATTCTCATACAATTCTATTGGTATTTTCATTATAGGTCATTGTGCTCAATAAAACTCAAAAGTTAAAATTAATAATTATCAGTAGAAATACTCTAAAGATAAACGTGGGTATAACATGTGCACAACATTGTAACTTTAACACAAATTCTTCCATGCACCCTCCCTACTCCAACTATTCACAAATTAGTGACATCCTCTACTTTAGAAATTTGCCCTCCTGCCTGTCTGGAAATAGCACACTTCACACTTAAACCCTCCCACCCAAGTCAAATCAAAACTCATACATCGGTGTTGGGGTATTTCTGCACAATAACATTCCAATGAGCTGATGTATTTTAATAGTGAAGATTAAGAAGACACCCATTGGAGTCTCAAGTTAACGACAATGCCAAGTGAATTGGGGGTATGCTGTGGAGGTAAAACTCAGGTGAACCGAGTCAGCAGTTCTCACTGCTTCAACATACACTAGTTCATTATATACTCGAAAATATGGCAGGGCTTGAATGAGCGATTGCAGTTTCTGTGATATTTATGGGAAGTAATTTCCCTCAAAAAATTACACGAGCAGGACTTACTTCAATGTAGATATAGTGCTTGCTGTTCTCTATCACGTGGATGTAAGCACTATGGATAGACTCTTCATGGTACTTTATACCAGCGGACCAATCAGCAGCAGAGCGGAGCAACTGTAAGGCACCAATGGGTAAGAAGCGAACATCAGACAATAGAGGCAACACTAGACACATGTGTGCAATGAAATCGCTCTTTCCTTTTAAACAACTGAATGATTACAGAAGTTTCACTGTCATTTGCAGACCAAGTGGAAGTTAGTAGGTGGGCGCTGCTAGTGGAGAAGAGGTGGGACAGAAACTTGGCTTTGTATGTAGTATATGAGAAAGGTGCCCGGCTGGAAAGCACATCCTAAAACTACCTTCTTCTGCACAGGATCATTTTCATTCAAAATTAGAATCCACAACTTTTGTTTCTAAAGAGAATATCTTAGAAGTACCGCTTCTCATGGTTACAAGTTATGTAATCAACTGTTCCTATGACAGTCACATAATTGCACAAAAGTACCTGTTATTTTGGTGCATTTATTAATAGCACATATTGTCACTCTCAAAAGTACCCTGGTTTGAGCCATATGGCATTGTCGTTCAGGCTCTGACTTAATTATTGATTATTCCTTTTCCCCAAATGTTATGTCAATCAAATTAAAAAAATTCTAAAAGATAGCTCATTTAGCTATATAATCTGGTTTCTGCCTTTAATTAACTGTTTGACCACAGGCATTTTACATTAACTCTACATTTTCTCAGGGTGATTATAATAGAGAGCCAAGAGGAGAGAAGAAAACTGAAGCTCAGATTAGTAAAGTAGCTTATCATGGGACCTTGAGTTTGCCTCTTAGCGCTGGATATCTTATCTTTGATCACCAAGCTAAACTGTGTGCTTTCACCATTTTACCACATCTCTGTGTCATACCAGTCAATTTGGAGTTGACCTCCTCACCTTAAATGAAACAGATTCAAGTAAGGCTCATAACTGCTTCCCCTAAATAGTTTCCCAACTCAAATATCCTCTTGGCTAGAGACATGCCATCATTTTATCAGTCTTTAAAGTTAGCGTGACCTTAGTTAGGTTGATCTTTATGCATCTCCTCAGTGTCCATATCAAATTTCACACCTGGATCTCCTTATTTTTTGTATCATTTATCAGATTCAACCCTTTCTTATCACTCATATAACATCTCTTTGCTTCAGATTCACCTATTCCTACCTGACAGCCAGAGCTTCTAGTGCAGATACCCGAACAGAGTCTAATTACACTACTGCTGAGCAGGATCACCAATGTTCAAAGCCCCACTTAATTACTTACTGGCTGTTTATCTTGAATACAATTCTTCATGCTTTTCAAATCATATTTCTGTTCTATAACATGAGGTATCCACTTTACATTCTAGAGAGGATTAAATGAATTACTGTGAAGTATAGCTAGAGGCCTAGAAGTTGGTAAGCAGTGTGTAAGTGTTGCTATCATTATTATTATCATTATTATTGTTATTAACAAAAGCATTAGAGGATGCATTTGAGCAGTGGCAGAACACACCCAAGATGCAGCAGAGCAAACTGTGGCTGTGCACAGCAGGGTAGATGAAAGGACAGAGAAGGCTTCCCGTGGCAAGTCCCCAATCAGTACTTATTGATATTTCTTAAACAACAGCAGATCACTGCCACAAGAAGCTTGATATTTCTAATTTGAAACAAATGCTGAAACTCATGAGATCAACAAGTTAAAAGCCTACGGAACAGTCCCATGCTGTTTAAGAACATTGAAAGTGATCCAAAACACAATCAATTTTATGTCTATTATACATAGAGTCTGATCCAATTGTTACTCTACTTAGTAACTCTTAGAAATTGTACCCAGATGTGGTGGTGCATACATGCAACCTTAGCAAGAGGCTGAGGCAGTAGGACTGCTACAAGTTTGAAGCCAGCCTGGACTATAATGTGAGTTCAAGGCCAGTGTGAACTGCATAGTGAGATCCTGTTTCAAAAAAGATAAGAAAGGGGCTGGGGAGATGGCTCACTGGGATAAGTGCTTCCCTGGCAAGCGCAACTCAGGATTGGCCTGAGTTCAATCCCCAGTTCTGCAAAAAAATAAAAAAGGATGGTTTTAAAAAATAATAAGAAAAAAAGATAAGAAAAAGAAAAAAAAAAGAAAGAAGAAATGTATATCTACTAGGATACTGAAATGTAAAGCTAACTGCATTTCAGTAGTTCTAGAAAGAGTACTTGAGAACTCCTATGAAGAGTTTGTTATGGCTTATATCTAGATCCTGCCCCCAGGCCTCAGCCAGTTATGAGTGGGGGTTTAGAGGCGGCTGGATCTAGGGTATGTGATACTATGATGCTGGTGTTAAGTGTGTGATGCTAGATGTTGGTGGTACCACCCAGAAGGAGGGTAGCCTGGAAAGGACAAAAGGGAGAGGCAGGCTGCTTCTTCTGCTGCTGTTGCTTGCAGCTCAATGCCCTGCCTGCTCTGCTGTGCTATGGACTATGTTCCTCTGCTACGCCGCCCCTCTGCCAAGCCACCCGGCCTGGGAGCCAGCCAACTATGCACTGAAACTTCCAAAGACTGTGAGCTGAAATACACCTTCCTTCCTTTAACTTTGGGTATTGATATTTTGTCTCAGTACTGAGAAAAGTAACTAAGATATGTCCAGACTTTGCTCTGTGATGTTTGCTTATCCAGTATGTTATATTTGATGTTATCAGATGAATATGTGCAATGTAATTGGAAGATTTACTCTTGAATACAAGTAATCAAATGCCACCGAAGAAAACTCATATGGAAAATCTCAGTAAAAAAATGAACCAAAGTGAAAAAAAAAAACCTGCTTGATGGTTACATCATCTTCAAAGAACTGCATTATCGTTGATCAGGGAGAAATCACAAAGTTTGAATATATGTTTCAATTTCTATAGAGTCAACATTAATGTTAAATACAGAATTTTATAGTTAACCAGAGTTACAGGTTACACTGAAAAGGTTCTTATGATCCAAAGCCTGATTTAGTCCCATATAGCTCTGGAAACAAGATGCAAAAGTGCAGTGTATATTAGTAAGAGTAGGGCTCGAGACCTGTGGCAGAGCTTCACACTTATTAACTCAGTCACGCTGGACAAATCATTTCAGTGTCATGGAGGCTCAGTTTCTGCCACCACAGAACTGCGGCCTCTTCTTCACCTTCTCTCTCAAAGCCACTGTGATGAAAATGTTGCAGAACACCAATGTGCCGATGATGGCGTGTGGTGGCTGACAGTAGATATTGCACATGTGGGTATGCTCAGCTCTGTAAAATGTTATTGGCAAAGTTTAGAAGTTGCCCATGGTGGTAATATTTTAGTCTCTTCAAAACCAGAAACCTTAAAATTTCTTTCTTTTCTCACTCAAAATTTGCTCTGATTCAAAGACTCAATATACACATTCACATAAGATAAAGTTTAGGACTGCCAGCTAGGCATCAAGTGGCGTGTTATATCTAATTAGTTTAGAGAGGCTTCTTGGACAGCTATGCTGAAGAAGGGGTTCTAAGAACAGGGCATGCTGGGAAAGAATCCTGATTAATGGCTCCTGCTATGAATAGAAAGAGTGAAGGTCAGGTACTTACCACTTTTCCAGTAAGGAGTAACAGTGACTGTTTCCCTTTCTAGAGGCATTTCATGTTTAAAATAAATAGAGCTGTCAATAAAAGGCCTATTCTGCACATCAGTTTGTGGGCATACATAAGCAAGATGGGGGTGGGGAGACTGGCTCCACAAAGCCTACAACACAGCTGAATACAGTAGGGGGTGGGCTGGAGGTGGGGTCACCTGTACACTGAAGTGTTCAGTGTCATCTAGTCTACTGCCCAAGTGCAAACTCACAGCCTTTACTCACAGAGAAAACTCATTTAATTGGGGGAAAAAATCATCATTTGTGGACAAATCTGAAAGATTCCTTTTAAACAACACAAGAAAAAAGTCACTTGGGATAATTAAACATTTATTATTCTTCTAACTAGTTAAAATCTGCCTATCACCCCAAAGTAAATTGAAAATGACTTTCCTTATTGTCTATCTGCACCCTTGAACCATGGAACACTGAAGTTATATAAAAATTCCAGGCTGGGGAGATAGCTCATTAGAATAAGCACTTTCCTGGCAAGCATAGGGTCCTGAGTTCAATCCCCAGTACCACAAAAAAAAAAAAAAAAAAAAAAAAAAAAAAAAATCAACTTCACCAAATGATCTAGGAATTTTTTAATCAATATTTTAATAAGTCAACCATACATGGATTGATTACATTGGTGTTTTCAATTTAAGATTTGCTCTCTTCTTTTTTTCTTCTCTGATTTGACCAACTTATCTCGTGTTTCTGTTTTAAACCAGTGTAACTGAGACAAGCCTCAGATCTTCCCCCACTGTGCATACATATGGCCTGTCTTACTGTTCCACACAGGCTGGGACTCAAATACAACCCACACTTTTCAAACCTCAAGTTTGAATATATAGCTTTAAAGTATATGAAAATGGCATGTTTCTGATTTTATGGTGTAGTCTCAGTATTTAACCAGGACCAATGTTTTGCCTTTGTCCTCTGCCCACTGTTTTAAATGCAAAATATAGCTTTATTTTTTCTAACCACAAGTCCTAATGCTCTTACATAGGATAGACCCAAATCAAATATATACATATATATACTAATTAACACGAATTTCTGAAGGAAAACTTTCAGAATTTTCTTAGTTTTTGTCCTCAGTTTCTTTCATTTCTTTCACCACTTGCTTTTCCTTTCCATAAACTCTGCAAATATCTTAATTCTGTTTTATTTTCCTAAGCTTCCAAGTCCACATGAGAAAAGGCTTAGCACAAAAGCACTTTTTCCATGTCCCTCAAGCACAGGTTGGCATCTGTGGAGAAGCACCCAAGTAGTATGAGTTGAGGAGACAGGGAAGTGGTCAGTTTGTTGGGCCTTATTCTTTCTGTTTTGGGGTTTTTTATTGGTTTTGTTGTTGTTGTTGCTGCTGTTTTTAGGGAATGGTCTACAGGGTCTCACTCTGAGATCAGACTCATAACCATTCGCCTGTTTATAGCCCCTGAAGAGCTGGGATTACAGGGACTCGCCACCACACCCAGTTTCAATTGCCATCTCAGCAAACCCTGGAGGTGGGGCCGGCATAGCAGGGCCTGAGATCAAACCCCTGGCTCCTGCACTTGCTTGCAGGCACTTTAATCTATTGATCTATTTGGCCAGCCTGGGCCTTACTTTTTTTTCTGAATTATAGAAGAAAATGACAGAAAATAAGATCGAGAATCTGCCCCACAGAATGTGGCCCATCCTACCAAGCTCCTTCTTTTAAGCACCACTTTATTTTTAAGCTCAGTGTCAGCCACTTGTATTATGACATACAATTAATTACTCTCCTATGGTATTTCTTTGCCTGAGCCAAAAGAAGAAATTAATCTCATGGATGAGGGAGAGAAAGCAAATATATAATTTTGGGAAAAAGAGACTGAAGGGGAGAGAGGAAGCTCTCTGTTCCCTTAACAGTGTTGGAAGCCAGGAAGATACATTGGGGGGTGGACAACAGGAGCTATCGAAAGGCAAAGCTGATATGCAACTTTGGCTTTCTGGAACCTTGGTGGTTACAACAGTGCTAGGTCTTACAGGAAACAACCACCACCTTCAACAATCTCCTTAGAATGGGCTCTCAACTCCACCACTTTCTCTTACGTTGACTGCTCAAAGCTCTAGTTTCCTTGTCTACAAAAAATCAGTGTGGGTGAGAAATAGAGGCACAGCTGCAGACTGTTGAAAATAAATTTAAAAAACCACAAAAAGGTTGGCATGGTGCTAATAAGGAGTAAAGGCCCCCCTGTTAACAACACCTGCTGCCAGCCAAGACCCAGAGTAATAGTCACAGATCTGTTGCTACGTGGAGACCTGGTTCACAAGAGAAAAAGCCCTCACAATAAGAACTTCTATGGAGAGGAGAGTGAGGGTTTCCCTTCATTCCACCTATCTACCTTACTCTCTCCACTAAAGTGCACCATAAAATATATGGGTGTCCATTCAAACAGATCCTTTGAAGTATCATTTGGACGTTTTCCAAGGGTGGGAACAGATCCTTTGAAGTGTCATTTAGATGTTTTCCAAGGGTGAGAATAAAATTTTTCAGTAGTATAATTTAGATGTCATTTACTTGCCTGCAAATTTCTTCTCTTTTTTCTTTTTTTTCTTCTTTTTCTACTTTCTTTCCTCCCTCCCTCTCCCCTATTCATATAAATAGCATGAAAGAGATAACTCCAATGGAATTATCTTTCTCAAAGTAGACAGGGGTTCTTAGCATAATTGTCTAAGGGATGATTCTATCATAAGCCATCCATTTAATAAAAAGCATTTGTTCCCATGTGTTAATTCCACATGAATGCTGATAATGCCTTATCAGCTTTGTTTTCCATTAACCCTACAGAGGTTCCAATGGAAAACGTCACATTAAGGGTTATGTCTCTCAGGTCAGTCACAGTCTCTGAAGAGTTGAAGATGAGTCAAACGCTCAGTATTGCATCTGAAATGGTAATGGACACACTTAGGAACCCAGTTCATTCTTCTTAGACAGAAAGCACATCCTTTATACACCGCCTGCATTAGCAGTCTCAAGCCTCCTGTCTCACTTCCTCCTCTGCCAGGCCTGCTTCTGTTCCGTCCTGTCCTATCTTCTCTGCGTGCTCTTGGCAGGCTTAAGAGAATGCCCAGCTCTAACGGGAACAGCAGATTATTTTAAAAGTGTGGGTGAAAACTGCCCAAGTCAGCTTTCAGATCTGGGTGGCTTTTTCAGAAAAGGTGCTCTGTGTTAGTAGGATCAGGTGTTTATTCTGACCGACACAGTCCACCTCTCCCTGACTGGCTGTGCCACCCTATTATTGGAAGGGTGTGGCCAATGTGTTCATAGCCAAAGATGAAATAACTGGGTCCCTTCTGCAGGTGAAAGAATCACTTGAATTTAATCTACTATTTACTTTACCATATCAAATATTATTTTTTCTTCATTTCAATAAACATAGGGCATAAAGATAGTTTCTTTTCAGAACTAGCCTTGGTAACACTTCCAGGGAAATATCATCCCTTTGTTGTAAACTTCTGAAGCACTAGGGAAAGAATAAAAGAGAGCACTCCTCTCTGCTGAGCACTTTGCAGGCATTAGTTCATTTGCTTACCACTGACCATTATTCATTATGGTTTGTCCCCAAAACCTCATGCACTCCTGAGGCAGCTTCTAGACTTTGTGATCAGTTGATGATCCAGGGCCAGGGAGATAACTCAGTAAAATAAGTGCCTGGCAAGCACAAGGTCCTGAGTTCAATCCCCATACCACAAAATAAATAAATAAATAAATAAATAAATAAATAAATAAATAAATAAATAAACAAACAAACAAAAAATAATAATAATAATTCATGATCCAGTGCTGGGATTATGGGCGTGAGTGCTACACCCACCCTGGGGCAGATAATCTACATACAAATGTAAGGAAGGGAAAAGAGCTTGCTAAACTGCTGCAGCTGTTGTTCTTCCCTTTTGCTTTTTGCTATTTTCAGCCACCATAAGCTGCTGTCCTCTGCCCTGTGCACTCTGCCTTGGAGACAGCCAAGTATGGGACAGCACTTCCACTGTGAGCTAAATAAGCTTTTCCTTCCTTAATTTTGAGTGTTGAGTATGTTGTCTCAGCAATAAGAGAAAAGTAACTGAGAGAGGTGCAGACAATGAAATTACCCTGAACACAGGATGAAACTTACACATACAAATGAAGTCATTTTCCAGAGGTTATACTGATACCTAATAGGTAGGAAAGCTGGAATTTTAACACAGTCTAGAATCTGGCACTTAATTCACATATCATATTACTTCTTTACACTCAAGTTTATGACTTCTCAGTTCATGTTTAAGAAACAATTAATTGAAATATTAACTGTATTAAAATTTCCAACCAAGTGCCTAACAATCATTTAATTGTGATCTTGTGACAGCTCAGAAAAGTTTATGTGATGATAAACCCTTTAAAAATTAAGTAGCCTACACATAACTAGGGCTCTATCTCCTTATCCCATCTGGATTCTTTGGAAAGCAAGAGATTGGCCTTGGTTAGTGTGCTCACCTCTTAGGTGCTACACATTCCACTGTCTGTGCAAGATGAATGTTGAGAGCCAGTCAACAATGAAAGTGAAGCAACACCGTGGTCAGATTCCACAAAAGGAGAAACTCAGCAGGGTACAGTTTTGCTTTATTTAAGTTTTTGGTTCTCTCCAACTTTCCTGTCTCTAAAAAGATGCACTAGAGGGGCAGGGTGCAGCACCCACGGAGGGTCAGCACTAGCTGCTGCTGGAGGCCAACCCTGAGGTTACCAACCAGTTCCTCAAACAAGCAGGTCTACGTCCTAACTGGCAGTTTGTTGATGTATATGGAATGGATCCTGAACTCCTTAGCATGGTACCAAGACCAGTTTGTGCAGTGTTACTTCTATTCCCTATTACAGCAAAGTATGAAGTATTCAGAACAGAAGAGGAGGAAAAAAATAAAATCTCAGGGGCAGGATGTTACATCAGCAGTATATTTCATGAAGCCAACCATCAGCAATGCCTGTGGAACAACTGGACTGATCCATGCTATTGCAAACAATAAAGACAAGATGTACTTTGAATCTGGATCAACCTTGAAAAAATTCCTGGAGGATCTGTGTCAATGAGTCTTGAAGAATGAGCCAGATACCTGGAGAACTGTGACTCTATTTGAGTTACTCATAAGACCAGTGCCCACAAAGGTCAGACTGAAGCATCAAACAGACAAAAAAGTAGACCTTCATTTTACTGCATTCATTCATGTAGATGGGCATTTCTATGAATTAGGTGGGTGGAAACCATTTCCAATTAACCATGGGCAAACTAGTGATGAGACTTTATTAGAAGATGTCATAGAAGTTTGTAAGAAGTTTATGGAACATGACCCTGTGAAATAAGATTTAATGCAATTGCTCTTTCTGCTGCATAGACTGTCAATGGAAACATTAAACACTGTATTATTTACAACAGAAGTTAAATTTCTGCTGCCATACACTAACCCAAAAATTTTGATATTTTCATTAACTTGACTGATTAAACGATGTGAATTTTAAAAAAAAAAAGAAAGAAAGATGTACAGCGTGGCTGTATCCACTATTTTCACAATTAAAATTATTTCAAGACTTCCAAAAAATAGTAGGATTCCAGATTTTTCCAGATAAGAGGTTTTCTAAGCAAAGGAATACAAATTTGTAAACAAAACAATAGATATTTGTGTTACTTGTGGCTCGAGGAGGTAAGGCTTTCCAACACTACACTGCCAGACCCTGGTACAGAATGTGGCTTCTGAAAGTGAGCAGCTCTTTCCTTACACCATGGCCACCATTCTAGTCAGTCTGAAGGTAAATGCTACTTTAGACACTTAGAGGATGGAAATATCAAATGTGAAGGACCACAGGGATAGAAAAACATGATAATATTGGAATTTAAGAACTTATCAGTGGTGTCTTATTTTCTCATTTATCTTTCCTTGTAATACTGTCTTAGCACTGACATGGAACTAAACTTATGTATGATGTTTAATTTACTTGGTATATTTTCAATTTTCTCCAGAAGGTCTACAGGAAAAAAGTTCTATTATCAAAGTACACATTCTAAGCAGTGGCTTATATTTCTATGTAGTAATAAGAATAATTGCTTCAAAAATTAAGGGGTATAACTGAAGTGTGTTATTTTATCAGGGATCCTGACTATATCAGCATGACTAAATAGAAGGTAATTATACTTTTAATGATGCCACAGTCATTAAAGCTGCTGCATGAAAAGTTTCCCTTTTAATATTTGGAGGTGCTACAGAGGACTCACACCAATCATAAACCTTTCAGATAAAAAAGGAGGATCAAAGAGTGGAAATTGCTGAGGCCACCTGCTGCTGTTTTAGAATGTATTTTATTATATTTAACCGAACTATTTTCCATAAGTACTGCCCAACAACACTTCTAGGTACTTTATTATACCTACAATCAAGCTGCAAAGATTCTGGCACTCCGCCAGAGGAGCTGCCAGAGTCCTTTGTGACCCCACTTAGTATGCTGGCCATCAGTCAGGACACATGTCTAACTCTTCCCCCAAGATCCCATCAGTGACACTGAAGTAATTAGCAGCCATGCTTCCTCTGTCCCTCACTTTCAATCATGCAAGTCATCATATCCATTGTGCCTTTCCTCAAAAAATATATCTGTCTCTTCCTTTCATTTCTACTGTAGGCTTTCAGTGTGTGGCAGAATTACTTCAACAGCTTTTTCCCTGCCCCTTCATACATATATTATAATATTATATATATAATTATATATATATATATATATAAATACATGCATATGTATACTATGTATATTAGTGCATTTTATATATATGGTTTAGAAAGAGGGTCAATTTAATCTAACACACTCACGTTTGCTTTGGAAAAGTTGTGCTTATGGAAAACCTGAAGCCAACTAATAGACATTTAGTCCAATAACAAGAACATTATCCAGCAGTACTTTGCAAAAAAGCAAACCAGGCTTACCTGTGCACTAGTGCGGACAGCCCCAGGAACCTGGTACCTCAGCTCATGGGCTGTGGTCTGAGACTTCGGAAGCAGAAAGGGATAAGAAAGGGACCGGTATTTTGGTTTCATAATCTAAAATTTTTTTTAAAAAAGCAGATAAAAAAGATTCAAATGAGAAAAGAGGTCCATTCTTTCCTCCTTTATAATTACAAAAAAAATTAATGGACATTTATAAGTGAAAAGCAGTATAATATTTATTTTTATTTTTTATTTCTCATATAACCTTCTATTAACTTTATCACAAACATTTTATATATTTTATAATATAAAATATTTCATATTCACGAAAAAGCATTAAACTTATTTATTTTGCTGTTGAGGATTGAGCCCAGAGAACAATGAGCTGCTCCTCAACCCTTTTTTAAAATTTCACCTCCAGACAAGGTCTCCCTAAGTGCTGGGCTGGCCTCCAGCTTGTGATCTCCCTGCCTCAGCTTCCTGAGTAGCTGAGGTTGCAAGCGTGTGCTGCTGAGCCTGGCTGTATGCTATAAACAGTCTGCCACAGCAATGTGTCACTATGTTATTTTTAACACATTCATAATAAAATATTGGCAAGAGGCTGCTCCTAGGTGAGGGCTGTCCGCACCTAAGGCTGGAAGATGGTGGCCACAAAGAGCCCATGAACTCTAGGCTCCAACTTGTTATGGCAAGTGGAAAATACACGCTAGGTTACAAGCAGACACTGAAGATGATCAGACAGGGCACAGCAAAACTGGTCACCTTGCCAACAACTGCCCAGCCTTGAGGAAATCTGGAATCGAGTACTATGACACACTGGCCAAAACTGGTGCCCACCACTGCAGTGGCAATAATAATGAGCTGGGCACAGCATGTGGAAAATGCTTCAGAGTATGCACACATTGATCCAGGTGATTCCAATATAATTAGAAACATGGCAGAGCAGACTAGGGAAAAATAAACCAAGCAGAATTTTTCATTAAAAAATAAAATGAGGGCCGGACAAATAGCTCAGTGGGTTAAAGTGCCTAAAAGCAGATGCAGGGGCCAGGGGTTCTATCCCAGGGCTTGATGAGCTGGCCTAGAGCACACTGAGACAGCAATTGAGGCTGGGTGGTGATGAGTGCCTGTATTCCCAGCTCTTGGGAGGCTGTAAACTGGCGGATCACTATGAATCCGATCTGGTAGTGAGACCCTGAACACCCTGTAGACCCTTCCCTAAAACACACAAAAAAATAAATAAAATAAAAATATTATCAAGAGCCGGGCGTGGTGGCGCATGCCTGTGATCCTAGCACTCAGGAGGCTGAGGCAGGAGGATTGTTATGAGTTCGAGACCAGCCTGAGCTACAAAGTGAGCTTAAGGCCAGCCTGAACTGCATATGGAGACCCTGTCTCAAAAAGAAAAAAAAAAAAAAAAAAAAAAATATTATCAAGAATCATAATTTAAGCTGGGCGTGGTGGCACAGGCCTGTAATCCCAGCACTCAGGAGGCTGAGGCAGGAGGACTGTTGTGAGTTCAAGACCAGCCTGAGCTACAAAGTGAGCTTAAGGCCAGCCTGAACTGCATAGTAAGAACCTGTCTCAAAAAAAAGACCCCCCCAAAAAAAAGAATCATAATTTGTTTAGCAAATTACTAACAGTATTTTACTTATGACTAATTTTATATGAATTATTAGAAGCAATGTCAGGATAACTTACATGTTTAGATTATTTTTTAGCTTAAATACCTTAAAATATTTGTAGATAAAAAGTTCAGATAAATTTTATTAATGTCTCAATTTCCTTTTCCTGGATAGGGCACATCCTAGAAATCAAGCGAGGTGTGGGGTGCATGTCTCTAATTCCAGAAGCTGAGGCAAGAGGACTGCAAGTTTGAGTCCTGGTGATTTAGCAGATCTCAGTTTAAAATGAATTTTTTTATAAACGGGCTCAGTGTGAAGGTCCTGGCTCACCATCAGTACAAATGAAAAAGTCCAATTGCAGATACTAGCAGTGTTTTTAAGGTTTGGCAGTACAGTAGAGAATGTTAAAAGCAATATTACTTTGTTTATCCATTCATCCCCTGTTTTCATGTAAATATTTCCATTAGAGCTTCCCCTAAATTTTATATTGATGTGAATGACAGAGACTGCAAGTTGTAGACAGAATTAATTACCTGTCCTGATTACCACGAGGAATAATGCTTCATGATGACAAATAAGTAAAGTGGAGCCTCCACGCCCTGGGTGCTAGGTAATGAACTTGTGAATGCTTGCACCTCCAGACAAGGACTTAAGGTCTTACAGCAATGAAGGCACCACTGAGGACACAGTTCTGAGATAAGAAACATGGACGGCCCAATACCCCTCGCCTCGGCAGAGCCAACCTGCAGAATCCGTAGCTGAATGAATGAACCTGGTGCCATCCCAGGCTTGTAAGGGCGTACTGCTGAGCCTGTCATCTAATCAAGACTCCTGCCCCCCACATGGCTACTGAGCTCAGCCGGGCAAATGCTTCATCAACACTAAGAGTCCAAGATGTCAAAAGGAGCAAACTATAGACCCTGACGGAAGCATCTGTTTCCTCTACACTTGAATTGTCCAAGGTATGAAATCTCAAGAACTTTTTTTTTAATGGCAAGAGGACAAGCACCCTGTTAACAGTGCACTTGACAGTGGTGGGGCTACAGCTGCGGCCACAGCAGCCCCTCCCTACCAAGTCTCTGTGTTTCTTTAGGGCTGGGCCTACCTCTCTTCCTGTGGAATGAGTTACAACAACATTCAGTACCTTTGTGAAGTTCCACCGCTGGATGAAGTGGCGTGCCACATCTCGAGCTGCTTTCCCATGGACTACAGAGGCAATGTCATGCCAGGGCATCCGGGGGGTTGAGTACCTGTCAATGAAATCTGCCCAGGGGCAGCAGGCAAGCATTCATCACTCTCTTCTGTGCAGGGGAAAGAGGTCCTCTGACCCCAACTATGATAGGTAAAAGGAAATCTGTAAATAAAGCCTGCTACGTGTACCTATTTCTGGGTAAAACACTTTCATAACCAGAGGAAACACAGACCTCATGTTGAGGAGCAGAGTGCCCATGACTCTCCTGTAATACATTTCCTTTATACTCTACTCATCCCAAGGCAAGACACAAGCTGGGACAAATTATCTAAAGCTGTGTGATTTATATATTTTTCTCTTTTATCCCACCTAATAACAGCAGGCTACCTATGCAGTGCTCTCTCTACTTTCTCTTAGACAAATAAACACAGTAATAATCTGAAAATGTACCATTCTAATGCTGGAATTTAGAGAAAAAGCATGAAAGAAGATGATCAAAGGAAAGCTACCATAAAAGATTATTATCTAAAATAGGCCTATAAGAAATCTCCAGGTTTCCAATGGGTTGGCTCCATTTCGTGTCCTTCTCTTTTTGTAACTATAAGGAAAAGTCCTTATGTATCTAAAACATGCTTCTAAAATTTTGCCAAATATTCAGAGCTAAATAAAGATGAAACAAAGCAAAAGAAAAGACATTTAGATCATGCACATGCATACTCCTTGAATGGCTCAAAGATAAAAGATGAACTATAACCTGCTGCCACTCCTATGATACTTACCAGCAAAAGGTTTATCCAGTTGAACCCAGTCTTTGAAGACAAAGTTGCAGTAGTCCTTCCCATGCCAGAATCTGGTCTCCCCATGTAGCTCTCCCACGCCAGTCTGTAAGCTGCGGATGGAGCCAGTATCTGCGAATGCAGCAAGACTCACTCAGGGACCGTGGGTCAGACGTGCCCCAAAAACAGAGGCTCACCTTGCACCTAAGAAGCACCTAAACATGTCCTAACTTTTCTTAGGGCATAACTAGGGTAGCGTGTGACTGTCTGATTAGAGGATCAAAGCTGATGAGGCTTTAGGACTCCCACAGGTTTATTTTTAGGGGCCTGTTGGGCCATCCCCTGGTCCATCATTTGCCAATAAAATGTAACTTTCTCAGGGAGTTGAACAGCATGTTATCACCACCTACCTACCACAGGGGTAAGTGAATACAGAGCTCTGGAGGGTGGACCCGAGAACAAGGTGAGGTGAGAGTGGAGAAACACAAGACAAGAGAGGCAGGAAAGAATTCAGGCATCCTCTCTTTCCTCACAAATGGGGTGCATAGCCAATGTGGAATTCTTGTCTTCTGTAGCTCAAAACAACCTCCTATGTACAGACCCTCCTGGTTCTAGCAAGAAATGAACTAGCTAGATGAAATGGAGACTCACTGCTAGGGTCAGACATCCCTACTGTGTAAGAGGAAGAATTCGGCCCATAACACAACTAAGAGCTTTTTGGTCTCCTAATGTTCTATATTTCTAAAATCAAAAAGGACACTCATGAAAAAATAGAACAGCAGTTCATGACTGAAGCTCCGAAGCAGCGATCTACAGTAGCATTGCACAGAGAGCTTTAGGAGACCATCTTATACAAGGGTCCATACTTCTACGAGTTAAGTAATTCATAACTTTAGGGGATCTGTTTATCATCAAGGCAACAAAGCAGGATGACTAGCAGAGCCACAAATCACAAATGCAGCACTTGGCACACAAGAGGGACCTGGCAAATAGACATGGAATGCAAAAACACTGTTCAATGGATACATGGTCCTGCTTAAATCACCCAGGAAGAGATCCACCACCACCACACTCTCCTGCAGCTGTTTTCATCAAATGCCAACTTGTTGCTTACAAGCCTTCTAGGATCACTGATCACTGACAGGAAGTTCAGGTCCTAAGGCCTTAGATGACATAGAGAGCTTGTCCCAGTTTGGTGCCAATCTTTCTGGACGTCATCTTCCTCCCACTGAGCCCCAGGCCCCAGAATACCACTGTGCTGATCTGCTTCACGTAGGTGCGCTTGGCACATTATTCCTATTGCCTGGAATGCTCTTTCCTTCCTTTAGTCTGATTTCCTGGACATCCTTCAAGAGCTACAATATCTATCACCTACCTTCAGGTGGCCTTCTCTGTGGGGAGAGGAGGGAACTAGCCTCCGTGCCATCCTACCAGGAGCTGCACCCCTCATGCCCCTTACTCTGAGATGCGATTATATGAGGATCCCTCTGCTGCCCTGCAAGAGTATCTGCTCCCCTGGACAGCATCCTTTACTGCCTCTTGTGGCTATTGATATCCAGGAGGCAATTAATAAATATTTGCAACACAAAAATTTTTACGGGATCACTACACACAACTATTATATCTAGAACTGAATAATTAACCTGCTGAAAGTTATGGGAATTTTCTATTGGAAAAGACTTAAGTTGCCAAGACTAACATAACTCGTGCTAAAAATAGACTTTAGGCTCAGGATATAGCTCAGTGGCACAAAGGTCTACCTAGCAAGTACAAGGTCATGAGTTACATTTCCAGTATACCCTGCAAAATAGACTTTACTGATGTCTTTCAGTGCTTTATTTTGTAGAAAACTGAGAGACAAAAGAACTGGAAGTTCTCTTTTCTCATCATCAAGCTCTTTATAGTATGCAAATTACATTATTGAAAGGAAAAAATTGTGAAAAGAGATAAAGATTGAGATTAAAACAATGGGTCAAATTCCACATTTTTAAAAAATATATAATTTGCTTTTATCAACTGAGAAAGTAAGGTTTTATGTAAACACACATTTGTTCAAAACTTCATTTTTTTTTTTTTAATCTAACAAGTGCTTATCATAAGGGGGAAATAGAACAAAGCAAATTCCAGGTCTCATAAAACTGTCTTGCTCCCCACAGAATTCAGCTGCTCATAATTCAAATTTGTTTTCTTTCCAGCCAAGACATGAACGATTCCAAATAACTGATATTCTGCCTCACAGCCAATGGGCTACGAAGGCAGGGGCACCTGCAGCACGGACCTGGGGTCGCTCATCAGACCAGATCTAGCTCCCAAACCAGGGCATAACTGCAGAGATCCCGCCCTGGGGTGTGTAGTCCTTCTGTCAGCAGCCCAGACTCTGCCCCTGGAGTTACAACAGGAGTGTCTTTCTGCTCTTGCCCTGAGTGTCTGGGCCTTGCATGCCTGCTCCTCCTCTCCTCTGCTCGCAAAGCTGCACTCCTCTACCACTTCTCCAGGCTACCTGCCTGCATCCTTTCTGCCTCCTCCTGCTCCCAAACATTGTTTTCCTTGAGCTTCTCCTGCCTTTTGCTAAGGATTCCTAAACATGTACCTCTAGGCCTGGCTTCTCTTTCGAGCACCAGACCTACAATCAGTTCCAGCAACCCAGTGGACATGATTTTCCTGGTATTCCACCAGAACTTTAAAATCACTCTGAACACTGAAACCATTTATCCCTACTGTGTGAAGTCCTCCCTTGAAGTTTCTTTCTGTTCCCAGTCAGGCCCTTGCTCTCAGTCACCTTTGCTCTTCTCTGCCGAACTGACTTCTCCACTCCTTTCCCACCACCACTTCCCAAGTCATGCTGGAATTCTGCTGATTTTCTTTTGGAAAAAGTTTCTCCTACTCACTTCGATCTTGAGCCCACTGACCCAACCTAAATGGATTCCCTTTGTCTCTATATAGCCTTCAAAGAACCTCACTTTAATCTCCCATCCTGGGATTCTCCTTGGAGCAATGCCTCAGCCCAATTTGCAAGGCCCTCCATGAATTAGTATTGATAAAACCTACCAGCCCAATCTACTCAAATTATTTAATCCTTAACCACAATTTCAAACTTCCAAAATTCTAAAAACCCAAATTTTTTTCATAACCTATTTGTTCGCATAATCTGGCTTCAACTGATAAGAAATCATTTTTGCTGATTGTATTTGGTATTGCACAAGTACAGTTTGTCCACAGTCTAGGTATTTCCTGGACCCTGCTGGAGGCACAATATAACAGGGTACATTATACTTCTAAAGCCTAGAGCCTTCTGATTTCTGAAGTACATCTGATTCTGCATAAAATACTACAGACCTCTACATATTCACTAGTTTCTATGCACTCAGGTCCAGTATAGGCTCTAAATGAGTTATACATTAAAAAAAAAAAAAAATCTTTTGTTTTTTAAAGTTTGGGATTTTGGAACTGTGGATAAGGATTTACATCTATGGAAGACTGTCGCGCGCATCCTCGCCAGCAAGGAAGACGCGACCACTGGTTGTCTCTGCAATGCTTTATTCTTCCATGGATTGAGTAGTTCTTCCTCCTCTTCTTCTCCTCTGCTCCTCCGCTCCTCTCCTCCGCTCCTCTCCTCCGCTCCTGCCTTGGCAAGCCCGCCCCAAGCTATATACCACAAGGCGTCCAACCCTGGAGTGACACGTGGGCGCAGCTGATAGGTCCAGATACACTGAAGGGGGCCACAGTCTTTGCCCTAACCATATAAGGAGTTGTTTACTACAGAGAGCACTCACCCAGCGGGGGGTGGAAGGCAGAAGGCAGAAGCCGGAGCTGTCTTTCAGGCGCGGCTATTCCCAGCTCTCTACAGAAGACATTTCACAAACACCTCCTGTAGGAGGACTACTGACCGTTGAAGAATTACCAACTACCAACTTTTAAACTTTAAAAATTACCAATACTTAAATCTATTTTTCTGGTAGATAATAAACTATTCTGCAGCACCAAGTAACTCTTATACATTCCTTACACTACATCCCAGAGGACAGAGTTTAGAAACAGCTTATCTTACTACTCATTATCCTGCTTACATATTCAAATTTGAAAAACAATCGCAACTAAGTTTTAAAATTAACTTTCTCTGCCATCTATTTCATATTGCTTATAACAAAATGCTCAGCAAATAGCTTCTGAATGTATGAGTGAAATTCAACATTCTTTGAGGTACACAGCAAACAGACAAATCTTTAGCATTCATTTTTCTATCCCCAGTTAAGGTTTCAATGATTTGCACCATGTTTTTTTTTTTTTTTTTTTTTTGTCTTTTTGTCTTTTTGAGACAGGGTCTCACTGTGCAGTTCAGGCTGGCCTTAAGCTCACTTTGTAGCTCAGGCTGGTCTCGAACTCACAACAATCCTCCTGTCTCAGCCTCCCGAGTGCTGGGATTACAGGCCTGAGCCACCACGCCAGGCTTGATTTGTGCCATTTTGTCAAAGGGATGCACCACCCACTACGTTCTTCCCCATTTCCCTACTCTGAAATCTAGGTTATCTACTTCCTCTTTTTCTCTACATAAAAGTGCTTCACCAGACACACATCCAGTTCATTGGTGAAGGGCTTGTGATCAGATGCCAAGCTATCTTCCATCAACATCGGAAACTGAACACATCTGTGTCCTCAGATCACTGTAGAGATCACTTCCTCGGTCTGAGGTGGGCCTGAGCCGCTTCATGTACTTGGCATCAGATCCACATCTTTTTCATTTGCTCGTGGTCCCAGGGTCAGCAACGCTCACACTTGTCATAGTTCAGGCCCTCTCTCGGTTCAGCACCCTCAGCCATTCACCTCATTTCCAACCTTACTTCCAAACCACGAAATCTACATGTCAAGGTTGCAAGGCCCTCCTGAGACCCACTCCCGATTCCTTAGCTCTAATGTTTGCAGCTGTGTGCCTCCTAACTTGGCCCTCTGAATGGTGGAAGGGCTTTCTAGTTCACAGGATTCTGAAGCTGTCAAGTACAGCAATTTCTGGGAGTTGTTCTCAAACTGATCAAGCACTAGCTATACGCTAGTATAGAAATAAAATGTCTTCCTGTGTATGCTTTCCACCTAAAAGTGGATATCAAACTTGTTATGACTTAAAAATATCTAATTTTTAATACCTATTTTAAGGCCAGGGATATAGTTCAGCAGCTTAAGTGCCTGCCTGGCAAGTGCAAGGTGCTGAGTTTCATTCCTGGTACCAAAAAAAAAGTTAAAAATTATATTAGAGCTTTGGTTTAATACACATAATTAATCAATGCATTTTTTAAAAAAAGTGCTAGGGAGATAGCTCAGAGGTTAAGCACCTACCTGACAAGTGAAAGGACTGAGGTTTGGTCTCCAGTACCACATGCCCCAGGTGCCAAGCAGGCCACTGAGACCAGGTGTGGTGGCACATTCCTGTAATCCTAGCACTGGAAAGGCTGAGATAGGAGGCTCACTATGAGTTTGAACTACATAGTGATACCTTGTACCAAATAAATAAAAGTGTTTTGTTTTTGTTTTTGTTTTTTAATGCTAGGGAGCTAAACTGACGAATGCTGGAAAACATACTCTGCTCCAAGTCCAGCTTGATTTATCAGGTACCTTAGTCCTTGCTAGCCACAGGTGACACAGAATGAGGTGGTCTATGGTCTGGGCTCTAACATCCTGAACAATACAGAGAACCCTGCCCTTGGAGTTCTGGCCAGAAGGTCATGATGCAGCAAACCACATTTCTTCTAAATCATAACTTTAAATCCCAAGCACTAAGAAACTAAGACAATTCTGGGCAAGCGGCTCATCACCTCTTGAGTTTTCTCATCTGTAATAAGGAGATAGCAGTATCACTATTATGCACTGCACACACTTAAGGCAGTGACAGAGTTTTGCCAAATAAAGATTAGCTGATGATTTTACTATTGTATTTATTTCAATTATTTCTTATCCTTCTTTTGGGTTACTTGGTAAATCCTTGTTTAGACCCACCATAAGTTAGGCCCTGATTAATTCATTCCTAATGTATCTATTTCATTTTACAAAAGGTTACCAAATTAAATTTCTAAACATTCATGTGTATAGCATGATACCTTCATTTAAAAGCATTTCAAATTTTCTTGGTACTTGGGATTCAACTCAGGGGCTTCACAATGTGCTACATCCCTGGTCCAGGTTTTTTTTTTTTTTCTTTTTAAATTTTTTTTAAAGAGAGTAAAGAATAGTATTAAAACAGAAAAATAACAAGTGATACAGAATTTCACTTAACAAAATAATATGAAATTCATAGTATTTGTTGTAGAGTTATTTTCCAACTAGTTATTCATATTATCAGATATATGCACACAAAATTAGAAGAAGAAAAAAAGAAACAAATATGTAAGTACTTAAGAGATAAAGGACGAACAATTGAAAAGGAGATAAAACAAATTAACCATGAACTGCTCCTTTCCATAGGCCAGCAGAAATTCACAGTATAGTTGTCCAAACCATCTGCTTACATACGTAGAGATATCAAAGAGCAGGTTGGACATTCTTTATTATTATTATTTTTTAAAAGTATGCAGGGTCTCACCACACAGTTCAGACTGCTAGTGATTCTCCTGTATCAGCCTCCCCAGTACTGAGATTACAGGCGTGAGCCACCACACCCAGCTCTGCAGCTAGCACAGCGTGCAGTACTGGGGATTGAACATAGGTCCCTGAGTTTGCCTGGCCCAGTTTCAACTGTGAGACAGGATTTCACTAAGTTGCCCAGGCTGGGGTCCCACTTGCATCCCCCTGTATCAGCCTACTAGACTGTTGCAATTATATACATTGATCACTATGTCGAGCTAGTCTCAACATTTTTAACCAACTAAAGTTCCAGGTTCTCAACCTTGTTTGGAATGCCAAATGTGACCACATCCATCATCCTGTTTTTATAGCAAAAACTGCCTCTTAGCAAAACCCTATATTTTCTACTAATAACAACAATGCTGTCTTCTCCTATTGCTGAACTTATTTCCTTCCTGTGCAATGTCATTCTTTCTCCACCAATTAATTGACTTCCAGATACAAGTAGTCCACTCAAAGAGTCTCTGGATCATGACAGAGGAAGACCTCTACCTTCCAACACTACTTGCACAACCCGAGAGCACTGTGTGTGTATGACACACAGCCAAATACTAGGTGAGTTCTAGGTTCTCAAGGCACAGGGATCTTGCGTTTTGCACAGAGCGAGCTCTCCATAATACATGTATCCTGAGAATCTGGGGAATAGGAAGCCAATCTGGAAACACATTCATTGAACTCATGCAGCAGACATTGCAAGGAAAGCTGAAGCCTGAGGGTTCTGCCAATCACAGGTCACTTACCGGTGCTGTGTCTAGTGAGTCCCTGCTCAGAACCACTGGAAGGGCGAAAGAGTTTCAAGTGGGGTTTTAAACCATGGATTAAATTCTGATGACTTCTATAGTGATTACCATAACCTGGAGAAAGTTGAGAGTTCTTCTTTTTACAAAGAAATATATATATAGCAAGTTTTCTAAAATGGAAATCTCAATCATTTTGCAAACTAGCCAGGCTAAAAAGTAAGTCATAAATTCCTGTAGAATAGAAAGTTGCAAGCTTTAGAGAAGATTTGCAAAGAATATTAAATTTCTAAGATAATATCTGATGCTTGATGATGTAAGCTTGACATATTTCTGGATGGGAAGACAATGAAATTTCTTCTAAGACAAATTTATAGGGTACATCTAAGTTCCTTTCTTTTGCCTTCCTAGCTTTTTATGTTTTAGAAACTCATAGTCATTCTGCTGCCATCAAAAGCATGAATAGTGGTTGTCATGAGTACTTTGTGTGCCTAAGACAATGCATGTTTTCAAAACAAGTCAAGCAAGCCATGAGGAGGCAGGATGCTGACACAGCAACCTGTCCGCCTGGCTCTTCTGACGCTTACGGAAAGACCAATTTTGAAACAGGCATGCTGTGGCTGGCTAGGGAGAGACCCAGGGCATCAACTTGCTCTCTGCTAAAGGGGTGACTCACTGGAGGCGCTGTCCAGGCTGCTGACGCTGTCCGTGCTGTGCAGATGGTGCCAGTGGAGCTGCCGGTAGAGGTTAAGCTTGGACAACTTTCGTGGCTTTCCCACACCTTTCAGTTTGGAATCGGTCTCATCAGGACTCTTCATGGTGGCAACAGTTTTATTAGATTCATTTTTATCTTTGAGGCCTAAGGATTCCATAGAGTCTGTGACTGCAGCCTTAAAAAATAATTTAAAACAAATAAACAAAACACTGCTGATGTTACACTTAATTAGGTCCTTTAATTCAAGTAGAGAGGGGAGCAGTTTGTCAATGGTGGAGCCAGAGAACACACACTCAAGAAAGGGTGAGGTCAGCCACAAGGTGCTGATGGATTCCTAGAAGCTGGTTAAACAGTGCTGAAGGAATACTGTGTCTCACTGAGGTTCTCCTTCAGCGGCCCAAATTCTTGAAATGTTATTCCAATTACCTTTTATCTCAAATACAATTACATAAGTTACTGGTGGTTACCAAGTTACTTTTGTGGATAAACACGAAAATTCTTGTGTTAGTTATTTTCCCTCCTATATATTCATTAACTTGCTACTGTCCTCACCACCACCACCAACAAAAAATCAACAATAAATAAGATGCAGTCCATCAAAAATTTTAGCAAAAAAAATTAAGGAGCCAAGAAGATGGCTCAGTGGAATAAGCACTTCCCTGGCAAGCGCAATGGCCTGAGTTCAATCCCTAGTTCCACAAAAAAACAAACAACAACAAAAAATTTAGTTTAAGTGTACTGATACTTTGGTAGCTTGTTGAAACAACAAGAAAACGGATGTAGACATATACATATTTTAGCATTTCCTGATTTGACAGGTACTTTATAAAGTTATTAACTTTCTACTTAAATGCAATTCCCTCTAAATGACCTCAGAGTATTCTGTTCTGTTTTGATTCTAAAAATCTTACCTAAGATGTACTATAACACTGAGCTACATCCCTCTCCCCAGGAGCTATTTTAATAAGACTTTTCATTGTTTTTTAACCTGAATTTTGATTGTCACACACTTTTATGAACTTCAAGTGGGAAATAAGTCCTTAATTTAAATGGAAAATTAAGAAGCTGAGTCTGAGATAGCAAACTGTATTGAGTCTATCTTCTTTTTACAAGAGAAGAAATTGAGAATGAAAGATGCTAAGCTCCATGCCAGTTAGGTGATAAGGCTGGTACAAAACAAGATACTTCTGAGGTTTGACTCAATGTTCCCTCCACTCCAGGAGATGCTACCCATTCATCATTATTCAGTCATGCTATTACCACATACTTATGCAAATCATGTTCACATTATGTAGTGCCATAAAAGCAGAACTGACTTACTGCGAGTGAACCCAGGGATGGCCCTGAAATGACCCGCTTCACGCTTCCCACATCTGTGAGCCTGTGTTCATTGTCATCCCATCTTCCGTAGGCCAGGTCAATCCCACCTACAAAGGCCACTGATTGATCGATGATGACAAGTTTCTCATGGTGTGCCCACAGATAAACACTGGACGACACGTGGTCCGGGTGCCTCATCACCTGGAGGACAGAAAGCCTACACGTAGTATGCTTTTACAGTTGTCCTCCAAATCATAAAAGGGTTTTGTCTGCTTGCTCCTTGGAAAGTATTTTCTTACAATTCAAATACCAAACTGAGGTACACATACACCAAAGAAAATCCCCCAAACTCCTCATTTTAGTTTTCATACCGTACTTAGCAAATGATAACTCCTATCTACTTCTTAAGCCTCCAAGTCAAATATCGTATTTTGGAGCAGCCTTCATTTAGCTTGAAATTTGGCTACACATTATATAAAATTTCAGATTGATGGGTAGTTGCTTTCCTTTTCCACCTAAAAGGATTTTTTATTTGGTATTTGGAAATAACTCTAAAAATATATAGCCAACATCCATATACCAAAAAAAAATTAATGAATTATATTGATGCATTGGTAGCTTTTGAGCTAAAACACGTGGCCTTATTTATATAGTTATTTTAATACCCCTTTGTTTCAAAGGTATTTAGAGAAGTTAGTCCTCCCTATTTTAAAACAAAATTTCCTAAGGAGTAGAAAGACTCCAAACAGTTTGACAAATACTTTTTTTATTGTGGTAAAATACATGTAACATAAAACTTATCACTGTAATCATTTTAAATATGCAATTTGATGGCATCAGTGTTTTGAGTTAGGAATTATAAAATATTTATTTTTAATATATAAAATATTTACTTTGAATCTTCCTTTTTCTCTAATTTTTGGAAACATTTTAGAAAAATTGGTGTTTGCTTTTCTTTAGAAGTTTAATAGAATTCATCAGTGAAGCCATTTGATCAGAACTTCTCTCTCTTGGGAGATTTCTAGTTAGTGATTAATCTCCTTACTGCTTATACATCTATTTAGATTTTATAGTTCTTCGTGGTTTGCTTTTGGTAAGTTTTGTGTTTCTACAATTTTGTCCAATTCATCTAAGTCATCCAATTTGTAAAATTGTTCATAGTAATCTTTTAAAAGCCCTCAGAGGCCAGGGACATGGCTCAGTAGAATAAGCACTTCCCTGGCAAGCGCAAGGGCCTGAATTCAATCCCCGGTTCTGCAAAAAAATTAAAATTAAAAATAAATAAATAAATAAAGCCCTCTGTATCTCTGAAGGATTGGGAGTAACATTCCCATTTTCATCTCTGATTTCAGCAGTTCAAGTCCTTTCCCTTTACTGTGTGTTTAGCTAACGATTTGTCAATTTGGTTGATACCAAAGAACAAAGTTTTGCTTTATTTTGTTTTCTGTATTATATTTGTTTTCTAGCTTACTTATCTCTGCTCTTTATTTCCTTCTTCATATTAACTTCAAGTTTAACTTGTCCTTCTTTTTCTAGTGCTCTAAGTCTTAAAATATGTACTTTTGAGAGCTGGGGAGATGGCTCAGTGGAATAAGCACTTGCCTGGTAACCACAAGGGCCTGAGTTCATTCCCCGGTTCCAGGAAAAAAAAATACTTTTGAGATCTTTGTTGTTTTTATTAGGGTGTTTATAGCTATAATACCCTTTCTACATACTGCATAAAAATGTTATTTTCATTTATTTCTCAGAGTAAACTCTGATTGACTATCTGCTCCATAGCATGTTGGTTAATTTGTATGTATTTTGTGAGTTTTCCAGTTTTACTTCTGTTATTGATTCCTACTTCATTCTGATAAGATTAGAAAGATGCTTGTATGACAAGGTCAGTTAAAATCCATTAAAACTTCATTCATGGTCTAACAAATGATCTCTCCAGTAAAATATCCCATGTCCCAAAGTGTCCCATGTCCCACATTAGAAGGAAGTTCATACTGCTGTTGTTGGGCAGAGGGTTCTGCCTATGTCCAGGAGAGCTAATTCGTTAATGGTATTACGTCCTCTTTGTCCTCACTTATCTTCTTTCTGGTTGCTATTTAGGGAAGGGCCTACAGGATATTCAGGGTCTCACTACCAGATCAGACTCTTAGTGATTCACCTGTTTACAGCCTCCCAAAAGCTGGGATTACAGGCGCACACCACCACGCCCCGTCTCAATTGCTATCTCAGTGTGCCCTAAGGGTGGGGCCAACATGGCAGGCCCGGGGATTGAATCCCAAGCCCCTGCACCTGCTTGCAGGTGCTTTTCACTGAGCTATTTGGCTGGCCTAGTTCTTCTTTCCATTATGGAGGTAGCTGACACCTCCATACTACTGTAGAACTGCCTTTTCCTCTCTTCAATTCTGTTCTACTTCATGTATTTTATTGTCTGTCACATTTACAAATGATTATAATTTTGTATCTTCTTGTGGTATAGAAATTTTATTAATGTATAATATCCTTTGACATGTAACATTTTCAAATTTGAAAGTCTATTTTGTACAATATTAGTTTAACTGTTTTAACTCTTATTTATTTTTTGCATATCCTTTTCATTCATTCACTTTCTAGCTATTTCTAACTCTCTGTCTGCATCTATGTGAGTCTTTTGTACCTATCACATAGCTGGATTGTGTTTTTTTAAAAAATCCCTTCTGTTAACCTTTGTCTCTTATTGGGTTATTCAATCCATTTTCATTTTACAGGTTCTATCATTTAGCTATTTGTTTTCTATATGTACTATGGCTTTTGGGGGGTTCCTACGTTTCTTGCACTAGTGTCTGCCTTGTGTTTGGTTGATTTTTTTTGTAGCAATCTGTTTAAATTCCAGTCTCATTTTCTTTTGTGGATATTCCACAGCTACTTTCATGATGGTGTGTTTCGTTATGGTGGTAAATAGTATGATTGCATTTAGCATCCCAGTTTAGGAATTTGAATTTATGCTGAGTTAACTCCATTAACATACAGAAACTCTGCCTCTTTAGCAGCTCTGCCCTTGTAGCTTTCAGCTGTTAATGTCACAATATCTCATCTTTAGTCAGTACTGGAGAACGATCCATTGAATGAACAATGCTTACATAAAATGTACCTCATCTCATTTTCTGGAGAATTTTGCAACCAAATTAATACATAATTATACATTTTAAGCTTGCTGGAGATTCATTAATTCATTAAGCTGTGATGCATCTCAATAGCTAGGTAACTTTACTGTTGGGTTGTGGAATTTTTGAAATTTCAAGACCATTTTCAAGTTTTTGCTTTTCCCAAGTTTTTGCTTTTCATTTTTGAGATACAGGCCAGCTTCGTAGCCTAGGCTGGGTTCAAATTTAAATTCTTAAAGCCGAAATTACAGGTGTGCATTATTACACCCAGGTGTTTTATGAGTGTTTTATAGTAGGTACAATAAATTTTAAAAAAAAACATAGAAAGCATTTTGAAAACTATAGAAGATCCCTTTACTGCTTTGATTGGGAGACTTCATAAGGGCATCACATCTAATTGGTTCCAGGATAATTTTAAAGAGAAGTCTGAGAACCTTACAGGGCTGTTGAATATTACAACTATACAGAGCATGTGCTTAGCTAAACTATCACTTTCACTTAGGGCTAGAAAAAAAAAACAAAAATAAGATCTGCTGGCTCCCATCAACATCAGCAGTGTAAGAAAGCACACTATTTTATTTCTGAGGGTTCAGAGGTATTTATTTAAAATATACATTATGGATGTTTATAGATTGGCTACCTAGAACAACATCTGAAAGGCTTCTACAGAATAATAAAGAAGCGTCAGTCACTGGGATGATCATGGATACCTTGACATTGGGGTGCAGCTGCACTAAAGTCCTCTTGCTGTATTCACTATTGATTCCCAGAGCAAGCTCCACCTCTTTGTAGAGCATGATGAAAATCTTCACCCCTTGTTGCTATCACAAGAGAAAAGATGCACAAATATGAGTTAAGGGATATGCTTTTCCTTTCTTCCTCCTTTTTTCTGTGGTGCGCCTTCTTTCTTCTAAACACAGCTAAAATAAAATATTCAATAAAAAGAATAAAAAGAGGCAACACAAAGAAGTGACTATTAAAACACAAATATAAAAAATGAAAATTGATCTCCCTTCCATTCTTTTTTTTTTTTTTGGCGGAACCGGGGATTGAACTCAGGCCCTTGTACTTGCCAGGGAAGCACTTATTCCACTGAGCCATCTCTCCAGCCCCCTCCCTTCCATTCTTAAGTCAAGAGTGTCTTCAAGGGGAGCCGGGCGTGGTGGCGCATGCCTGTAATCCCAGCACTACGGAGGCTGAGGCAGGAGGATTGTTGTGAGTTCGAGACCAGCCTGAGCTACAAAGTGAGCTTAAGGCCAGCCTGAACTACACAGTGAGACCCTGTCTCAAAAGAAGACAAAAAAA